>JBCJKF010101037.1:0-10402 GCA_039654545.1 Plocamopherus ceylonicus
GACGGTTCTCGGCAATGTAAAACAAGATCATTCCAAGACTGTCGTGTGCATATGCGTCAAACGCATATTTCTATAAATATCTCAAAATGCGGAGGAGAAAAAGGGAAAAAAAAAGGTAACGATGATAGCAAAAAAAATTGCGTATCGCCACGGCTAGCTTGTGCCTCGG
Organism: Plocamopherus ceylonicus; assembly: GCA_039654545.1. Taxonomy (NCBI): domain Eukaryota; kingdom Metazoa; phylum Mollusca; class Gastropoda; order Nudibranchia; family Polyceridae; genus Plocamopherus; species Plocamopherus ceylonicus. Next base: position 170 of record JBCJKF010101037.1, read on the forward strand.
CGAAGCTAGGATACTTTTATATCACTATACCGCGCATGCAACTGTCTATAATGTGCATTTCTCGGAATAGAATTCGCTAGATAAAGCTAATCTTGTCGGACATGCGTTTTGTATATTATCAAACAACAATCGTACTTTAAACAGGATGCAACGCTCGCGCGATGTCTCGCATAGATATAGATTGAGTCGTATATTTATATACAAAATTGTTAAATTTTCATTAAAAACAGAGACACGAGCATCAAAAGTAAACAAAGCATTCTGTTGACAAAATAGAATAAAATTTATTCCGACATATTTTTGCGTCGCATCATGCGAATAATCCTCGGATTTTCCGGGGAATGGAGAGTTTTTTACGAGTCTCTTTCAAGAAGCTGTTGTGGATCGATAATCAAAATGTGTCATCTTCATCGAGTCAAGACGCGATTCACGACGAAGTAAATTCGATGCGCAATAATTAACATGGTTACCTGGATTTTGAAGCGCTTTACACTTCTGCGAAAAAAATAAGCGAGTCTCCGAGGCGCCGATGACGTCTCACGCCATCAACTTCCCTTCCGGTGACGAAGCGTGTCTCCCCGTTAAATTAGAAAATTGCCGCTCTTCTCCTTTCTCTTGTTCACCCTTGCCGTTCTCTCTTCCCTTTTGACGAGAAGACTTCTCGAAATCGTTACATTTTCCACTTAAAAATTTCGCTCTTCTCTTCCGGTCGCCGCGCTATTTATCGCCGGAACGGCGGCGACGGATTCACCGCGGGAGCTCTCGTGTTTTTTTATGTTTCTCCTTTTTTGGAGTAAACTCGCGCGCGCACGTTCCACCCCGAAAGATCGTGGACGAGTAAAGCCTCTATGTTACTAAATAAGAGCGTGTAAGCCAGGACACGCCTCTCCAAAGCATAGCGCAGGCTCAGATTCCACTGTCGGTACGGCGAACGGAAATCCGCAGGGCTTTTACTCCGAACGATACGCGCAAGTCATGCCGGCGCGAGACGAATCGTATATTGTTAATTCTCAAAGTATGTCAACGCAATAAAATTAATATGCGTTTATCCGCCCATAACTTGGGCATCTGTAATAAAAAAGAAAGAGAACAAAATATAAACTGTGTGTGAGAGAAAGAGAGAGATGTTCTCTTTTAAATTATATTTAAAATAAAATTATTATTATTATGAGGACTATAATAAATGATAGTAAATGATAGTAAAAATAATTAACAATCTAGCTAAAAGTAGATTCATTATATTTCAATTCTAACCAGTACCTAAAAAATGCAATGCACAACATATGATATATTAAAAAAGAATAGACTCCCTCCTTTTTTCCTCTATATTATATGATATTTTTTAAAATACAGAATTCAATATAAAAAAGCATTCTTCATTATTTTTTCCGGAAAATAAAATTACATATATCATATATTACCTCTGTATTTTGCAATATATATTTTGTTTTGAAGTCTTCTCGCGTAATAAATCTTTGCTGTAGCTTCAATAAATATAAAGTTGGAAGCAATATATTGGATATACACATATCACAGATAAATATTACGTCAGTCAAGAAATAACAATAATAAAAAATAAATTTAATCGGAAAATTAGGCACTGTAGTGCGTTTTTTTAAGGCAGTAACTAACGCGTATGAAGCGCTAGAAATAATAAAATTGCCAGCTTGAGAGAGCCGCATATATATGTAATCCCGCTTTTTAATAGTAAGATTGATGTATCGCTTAATTAATATCGTAAGGCACTCTTTCTCATCGCCAAGGCTTCCGAACAGTTCCAGCGCTGGTACTTCTCCTAATACCTTGCTCTACGATTTAGAAATATATTTTTCTTGATATTTATTTATTTATAACAAAGATTAAATGTATCAAACAAACTTACGCAACGTATTTGGTGACATAAGTTTGTCTCTTATATCCGATGTCCAAGTTTGACACCTTGATCTAACGATACTTTTTTTTATGACCGGTCGCTGATACTTCGTCATTCTAAATAAAAACGGAGATATATCTAAATAATGGCAAATGGCGCAATGATGAAAGGAAAATCAGGAAGGAAAATATGTTATTACGTGGATTCAAATTCCTTCAGATTTCTTCTGGCTAAAGTCTTTTGAGTGGCGAATGAATACGATCGAGCCGAAGTCGGACGTTCCGTTCGAGATTGCTTAATTTCGCGATCTTGCGCTATTACTTTCATTTTTTTCTTTGGGGATTGGGCAAATAAATCCACTATATTCATAGATGCCGCATCACACTTGAAAATATTTGTAAAATTATTATACACTTTTGATTTTTGAAAATACAAAGGATTATATAATTTTCTAAGCAATTACCTGCAATTGAAGACGATGAAGAAAATCTACTTCCGCTAAATTTAAAGGTGCGTCAACATGCAGCTTAAGCATACATTGTAATGCCTCTTTATATATTTTTTTTAATGTAATCACGCGTTCGGTTCGCATTAATCTACGTACTAAATAACCTCGTGTATAAGCGTTGATAATATTCACTGCCTGTATCTATATAGTAATATAATGTTAATGTCTTAACAATAAAATATGTGCGCGCATACATTCATATATGCACGAAATTGAATATCTGTATATGTATATAAATATATTAATCTTAACAATTAAATTATACAATTATACTCACATGTTTGTCCAGGTATACTGAAGTATCTAGTACTGGAACATGTGTGGTATTACTATTTAAGGGAAACAACTGCCGATTCACATTTGAATTCTTATGTACAGTACGATTATGTGTTTTGCAATTGCTGTCATTATCATCATTCTCATCATCATCATCATCATCATCATCATTATTATTATTATTATTACATTTAGTATTATATGAAATTATTTCTCTTGTAAAATCGTAATCAGAAGTTATGGGAGAAGTATCCGTAAAAAAAGGTGGTTTATAGTGTTTAAACAAATATAAATTTTTGGAGGAAATATAATCTAGCGGGCATACAATGACATTTGTATGCTTCATTGGTGATGATTTATTATTATTATGCGCTTCCTCATGTATTTTGCTAACAGAATTTACATTTAATTCCTGTCTCGTTTCGCTAATTTCGATTTTTCCTAGTTTTTCTTTGTTATTTATTAATAATTGATTCAATGTTACGTTTGATGATGCATTTACTTGATACGATATATTGGAAGAACATTTTTCTATTTCAGCTAATAAAAGCATTTGTTGTTTCTGAAATTCTGCTTGTAACAAAAATTGTTCTTTTTGTTGGCGATATATCAGCTCCATCATCTGTTTCTTATGCATTTCTTCAATCTCTTTGTAGACTGTTAAAAGTTTTTCAGGTGTAATAGATGACTTTGTTTTGACAATTAAATTTTGATGTTCTTTAGTATCTTCTATTTTATCTCGATCTCTATTTTCATCTTCACAAGAAAATTCAGATTTATGACTATTTGTATTTTCTACAGTTTTTTTATTTGATAACTTTGATACACAAATATCACTATCATTTTCTAATTTTTCTAAAGAACTTTGTTTCGCAAGACTTGTATCAGATATATCACTACATTTAGTTGATGTAATATTTAATTTACATATATGTTCTTCAGTAACTTCTGTTTTGGTATTACTAACAGATTGGTCTATTTGATATGATTCTGCTAAAGTATCAAATTCTGAATGCTGAAAAGTTGATTCATCTGTTGCGCATTCTAATTTGTTTGAGACTTGTGTGGCATCCTCTGCTACAAGTTGCTTATTTTCCCACTTTACTTTAGGCTGTGTTATATTCCATTGTTTTCGTCGCGATACATTACTGGTAGGTGTGGGAACATAATTCTTATCAATCAATTCTGTATTCATATGAGCAAGCAACATAGGACTGGGTGTATCCAATACATAAGAACCTTGACGCGATAATTTAGGAGGACTTTCTTTCTCCTTGGACGTCACTGCACCAATGTTGTCCTCTTCATTACTTAATATTATTGGAACTATATTCAGTGTATTGGGTACTTTGGGTTTACTTTCTGATACATCTTCATTCGCTATTGGTGCTTCTGTCGCATTAATGTATTCATTTTGGTCAGTTTTTGCAATTGCAGGTTTTGAATCAATAACATTATCTGTTAAACAAACTTGAATTTGTGGATGTTCCACATCTGATGCAGTAGACTGATTATATTTGTCTCTTGTTTCTCCTGGCAATGATTCAACAATAGTCATTCTAGAATACGAGTCACTATTATTGGTATCGCTCGTAGTATCATGATTGGATAAATCACTGTCTGAATCATATTTGATACTTTTTAATTGATCTATTGTTTCCATTACATTAGCTTGTACACACTTATCTTTAATATTGTGTTTAACAAGTTTTCTATCTTTTAATTTTTCTTCTATTTTAATTGCCAAAGCTCTATAATGTCTCATTTCTTCTTTGATGCTGTCAGTCATCTGAAAATAGTATAATATTAATATAAAGCAATCCTATAATAAAAATATGAAAGCCCATTAGTTTACAGATATTTACCAGCGGTGAAAGAAGAGGTATTCCGTTTATTTTGATACAAGAGTTATAAAATTGTTGCTGCTGCATATTTTACGTGTTTAATTCTTTAAGAATACACTTTGCGCCGCAACTCTTCCAACTATTTCTACACACGGTCACAATTATCGCTGTATTATTAATTCACTTTTCTTCTATTATTTCACTTTTTTCTTTTTTTTTTTTTGACAGTTTTTCACTTTTTAAATTTTATGCGAAGACTCTTCCCCTTATCATTCAAATATCCAAAGCAATTCGAAGTGCAAGTGCAATCACCAAGGAGACTAAAATCATAAACTATTATATACATAGAAGAATAGAAAGCTTCACAAGATTTATAAAATTTCCTAGGGCACCATAAATTCCCTAGAAATTGCTCATAGTGCTAAAAACGTTTTCGACAATGATATATCACATCTAGATATCTGTAATTTATAATTGTGTTTATTTTATTTAGGTTATTTTAATAACGTTTTATCCAAGTTATTTTAATAACAAAGGATATTATACACAACAAAAATGATTCCTGTAATTTTTATGTTTTATATACACAGTGTGATATACAAATTAGTTTCAACTTAATTGAAATATAAAATAAATATTAATAAAATAAATTGAAATTATTCGTTTAACCTATCTGTTATCAATTTGTTTATTCTGATTTTTAATATATTTTCAGGCATGTGACACTTTAAGGATTCTTCATTTGCCTGCGCATCTTTCCGATGATCGACGCGATACGTTATTACAAAAATATGGTGCAATAAAAACAAAAACAACTCGATTATCCGATAAGTATACTATTACTTTTGCCAAGTTTTCTTCTCAACAAATGGCAACAGAAGCATTGATGCGTTTGCATCAATTAAATGTTCGAGGACAATATCTGTCAGTTCAGTATGCCAAAAAACCTATATTCACTGAATTATCGGAACAAGATATTCAACATGAGCCATCATCAAGCGACGAGGCAAAACTGCTGGAAACTGCTAATAAATCTAATGTTCAAGCGTTTCTGCAAAAGTTAAACAATTGGACTATGAATTACGAATTTAGTCAACCACCTCCACCAAATATAAAATATAAATATGTGGCACCGACAAAAAGTATATTAATAAGAATAGCTATACAGCTATTGAAAGAACCAGCTTTTTATACTCAGGTTAGATACTTTTTTGAAATATTATTTTTTTTAACAATAGAATTTTAATTGATAATGTTATAACTGTACAATTACAGCTCTTGTATATATTCATAGGTATTGCATTTAATGAATAAAATGAATCTACCACCTCCTTTTGAAGAATTGGAAGCAGAATTTCCTTGGCTCAAAGAAGTATATAACGTAGAAAAATACAAAGATATCTTTGGTAATAAAAATATAAACAAATATAATAGAGATTATTTACAAAAAATATTCATAAATGTATTAGGTTTATAAAGAAATCAATTTTAAATATTTTTTTCAATGTAGATATATTACATGAACATACAAATGAGGAAGAAGAGGAAGAGTCTGAATTAGAATCAGATGGAGAAGATGTTAGACCTCAAAATATTATTCCTGTTAAAAGAAAACTCCCGCAACCTAAAAAACGTTTGAAAATTCCAAAGTTTGTCAATCCTGCCAAAAGTATCACAACTTCTTCATCTATGCAAAAAATGTTCAAGCCAGAAGATATGTTTGAGCCTGTTCAACGTGAAGAAATTAAGAATCTTAAAATCGAATTAAAGACTTTGGATAAGTCATTAGATAATGCATCTGCTAATAAGCAAGATAATACTATAGCAATAGATGGTGGATTTGGTTTAATGTCTCCGGTTAATAAAGCTATTAAAGACACAAAGGATAATAAGAATACAGAAATGCAAAAAAATAAATATATAACTTCTGAGGAATTGGATGCTAATAGGATTTCTATTAATGATCAGAGATTACTGCCAGTATTCCAAAATTATCATCTAGGTTTACCTTCCAATCGTCTCTATATAAAGAATCTTGCAAAACAAGTAGAAACAGAGGATCTACATTATATTTATAAAAGATATTTTATTGCTGGATTGAAAGATGCTGAAGCTGAGTAAGTATATTTTGTTTATACAACTGTATCTATTACCATATTTCATTATTTATATCTTATAATGTATTATTATTAATATCTGTATTACAGATATGATGTACGACTCATGCAAGAGGGCAGAATGAAGGGTCAAGCCTTCGTTACCTTACAAAATACTTCACAGGCCAGATTGGCTCTCAAAGAAACTAATGGATATATATTAAAAGATAAGCCTATGGTTGTACAATTCGCCAAAGCTACTCAAAGTTTCATAAATAATATGATTACTACTGTAAGACGACCTTCATCCTCATTTAATTCATAATTTTATAATTAAAAGAGAAAGAGATCGTTATGCAAAAATGTTTTTATAGAAGCTTTAAGAGTTTTTTATCTAATATATCAACTAGTAAAAAATTTATTTAAAGAACAAATATAGAGAAAGATGGAAATAGAAAATATAAATATTGTACTTCAACCTTACAACAGAGTTGCATATTAGTAGAATTTTATTCAATAATTAACAATTAAAGAAACATCTTATTTGTTTCTTTCATTTGGATGAGCAATAAGAGTATCACACTACTCAGGATAAACAAGGATAGCAATAGATCATTTGCTATTTTTCAAAATTTGTCAATTTACCTAAGATGCTAACAGAGCGTCCAGCGCTTTTGTCACATTGGTGAATATTTCATCTACTGTTCCTTCTGCATTGATCTAAAAAATAATTATTTTCATAAGTCAATAAAATATGCAATGTGCATGAGATAGAAATAAAGGAGAATTATATTAATTCTCTAGACTCACTCTAATAACTTTATCTTTGTAATGTTCGACAATCTCTTTGTTCTTCTCGTTAAATATCTTGATTCTGTTTTTAATCGTCTCTTCGTTATCATCCGCTCTTTGGGATACGGCGGCACGTCCTAGAAGTCTTATTTTCATGGTCTCGTTCGATACATCGAAGAAAAGTATTAAGTCGACGGGGCAAACCTGCACATCAACATCAGTGTTTTATGAAAACTAAAAAAATGGGAAATAAAAAAAAAAGAAAGCTTTACATTTTTCTCAAAGAGAATGCCCTGCTCCTTTTCACGGGGATATCCGTCAATGAGAAATCCGGTCTTTGTGGTTCCCTCTTTACGAGCTTTGTCCATCTTTTCCTTTATAAGCTCCAGCACAATGTCCTAGTGAAACCACATCATCTTCACACTGAGAAAAACCGGGTTCGTTCGCGTAAGATACGCGAGATGTTTTTTTTATTCATTTATCTCTAACATGCACGAATAATTTCAATTAATCTTATTCTTTTGATACAAATTAATGTAAGTATATAAATATAATATAATAAATATAAATATATAATAAATATAAATATATAATAAATATAAATATATAATAAATATAAATATATAATAAATATAATATAAATATAATAAATATGATTATAGTGATGTGAACGAGTGTGAAAATATTACGCGTGAGATATTATACCGTTGGCACGAATAATCCCTTGGACATTAGATCCTGTAGCGATGCTCCTCTTTCGCTACCACTGGCTACTTCCGCTCGCAATAAATCACCGCTGCTCAGGTGAAGAAATCCGTACTTTTCAATTATACGGTCGCACTGCGTTCCCTTGCCGCATCCCGGCCCGCCGATAACCCAGATCGTTTTCATTTTTCCCGCGTAGTTTATTTCTCAACGTCACGTTCGCTAGATTGAAAATAGCATCGTTTAAACATTTACAAATTTGAGAACAGAAAGTTGAAAGTTCTCAATAATTCACAATTAAAAAAGTTTCAATCTTTCTTTCTTTTTTTTATCGCTTTTTTAATATATATACGTCAATTTTGAATTATGTACGAAACTTTTCAATTTGTAACAAATATTTAAGCGACTTCTTCATATATACATATTAATAATTTTTTTTTTTTTATAGGACAAGAGAACTCAAAGGATCTTGAAATATGCCAAATAATTTTGAAGATATTTGTATTTTTCGCGACGAAAAATTCATGATACTTCTTGTGGTTATAAAACCGGAAAAAATAGTGACGAATATAGATTGCAAATAAATGGGAGAGCGAACAACACTGATATTAATCGAATGCAACATTGAAGAAATGAAAATGAAATTTTAAACGTATCGATTTCTCATTCGTTTCTCACGAAACGAGATGCGCTTGCGCCTTTGATGCGAGACCTCAATCATCATTCCGCATCTCGTCACCTTGAACTTTTTCCAAGTATCTCGTGAAGCACCGACAACCTTGATTTATTAAATTTTAGACAGCAATTTTCATTTAAAAATTATTTCCATTGCTATTAAATTTAAATAGAAACATTTAAGGAAACAGATTAAATGAAAATTAGTCTCAAGCGACCGATATCATCTGTCGGTTAACTGTGGTAAATTGATTAAATCACTTTACCACTCTACTTGATTCTGGCGGAAAAAGAGATTGAGATTAATCGACGGAAGTCCTCAAACCTTAATAAATTCGTTCACGTGTCGATTGACACTTCGTCGGGATGTAAAATTTAACGTAAAATAAAAATGTATGAATGCGCGGCAACGACAAAAGCACGAAAACGACTAAAATATATCCGACCCAATTTCCTCGTTCCCCGGATTATTTGAGGACAGAGAGTGGCGTATTATACAATATTAGATAGATATATAAATATAGCAATGTTTAAAAATAAATCTGTAGCAAACGCAAAGAATCTTATCTAGGTTGTATCGTGTAATATGAGTACGCTTTGTGTGTTTTACATAACTAAAATGTATATGCGGGGGTGGACAGATCTTATCGTACATACAGTTTACATAAAAGAGTGCTCTAGTGTAATCTCTAATCCTGAATAAAAATTGTATATTACTGGGATCACGATAGCACAAAAAAAATAGGAAAAAAGTTGATCGAGTTATCTTGAATAAAAAAATTATAAATACAATTATCTCTTTTTGTAACTAAGAAAAGAATTGTTTAAATACCTTCTTTTCTTCTCCGAGCGCGAATCGTTATTCTACTGCAAGAAAATCAACGACGTGCATCTTTAAACCGACAATCTAATCGCATACAAAAATCAACCACTTGTGGTCATCAAGTTGTTTTGACAGAAACTTGTGGTTATCCTTCGAAAGATAATTCATAAGTCTGTTCTTTATATCATAGCAAAACTGGCTGCATTTGGCTACACTAATGGCTACATACAAAAAAAAGTCATAAACTACACATTATAATATGTAGATGGCAAATCTCTTCTACTCTCCATCTTTAATCAATTTCTATGAATCGTATGTGTCAAACGATGCGATTGGTCATCGGTCGGCGGTAAAATAAACTGGGGAAAAATTTCACGAAATACAGTTTACAGAATATTACAGAATAGAGGATTCCACTATATATTTGTGTCCAAATCCAAATCTTGAAAGCATCTACTCTCTGTTCCTGAATTTTGTCGGCGCATCTCGTTGTACGAGGCGTTAATTAATCCAGAAATATCGAGAAATAATTCTCAAAGTCGCGCATAATATCCTACATCAAAAATATTAACATGGTAGGTTTCAATATAGAGGAACAAAAAAAAAAAATTATATTCCAAATTATATTTATAAACATTTTT
>JBCJKF010101259.1:0-10398 GCA_039654545.1 Plocamopherus ceylonicus
CACACACACACACACACACACACACACACACACACACACACACACACACACACACACACACACACACACACACGTGATATTCTTGTGCATGTAGTACACATACTCAGATGCAGTCAGACATGTGCTTTTGCACACCAAGTAGTTGAAAGCAATGAAAAAAAATTTGCACTGTTTAATTTTCCCCACTCCAGGCCATCGCAGAGTTTCCTATCCACACATTCACCAGCCATTGCGCTCCTTGTCCAATAAATCTCTGTCAAAGTCATCTACGCACAAGCATAAGTCCAAGAAGAAAGGACGAAAAAAGAAGCGAAAGGACAAAATCCGCAGCTTTCCATCCCGCAGTGCCATCAAAAGTCCGCCCATTCCTGAAGAAGAGGAACATGATCATTTCATCGATGATGACGACGTAAGATTTTCTTTTTTTTTTTTTTTTATGAATACGCAGAGGATTAATGTATTTGGTGTTTTGGTGGGCTTTGTTGTGGTTTTTGTCTTTCTTTAAAAAGAAGTTGTTTTTCCTTTTTTTTTTACTTTTCTGTTAGAGAGTGATAATATAAATATGTACGTACTATGTGTATGTATCGTTACAAATTGTTGTTTGATTCATGTGTGATGACTAGGCTGTCCTTCTGCCAGAAACTGTGCCCAACTGATATGATGTGTACTTTTGCTTAACTCAGTTATAGTTACTGTCATCTTTATGCTTTACTTTACCCTTTTCTTCTTCTTGAGTTTGTATTATGCTGTGTGATCATAGATTTCAAGAAACAGCTCTGTCATCTCTGTCCCCTATCTGGATGCTGAAACTTAGATTTAGGTGGGACTTGCAAAGAATTGATTTAACATAATGTTGTGACCTTGATTTTTTGGTGGTTGGTATTTCTGTACAGGATATTTGTTTCAAGGGAGGAATTTGCCAGTGATCTTTCAGTGTTAAGTTAATGCAACGAGTCTGTCCATCTTTATGACTGGTAAGGTTGAGTAGATCAATCTCAGTTTTACCTGCTGTTTCTACATTCATAAATGAACTTTGAGTAAGCATGTTTTTATCTCTCTCCTTTCAGGATTCTACTTCATCATCCGATTATTACATTGACGACGACGATGATGTCAAGTATGTTGAAGTGGATGAAGAGGAGAGAGCTGTTCTCATCAGCTCCAAATCAGCACCAAATGTGTCGACATCTGAACAGAGTCAGACTGGAAGTGGTGATAGTGGTGCTCCAGCCACCATCGTAGCAACCACCTCACCACCTCTCATTGAAGTGGACAGTGTCGACCGTGGTCCTCCGTCTAAGCCAGACCATTTGAATCTACACTCTGCTGTAAGTCAAGTTGGTTTTGTTTTTCTCTCCGGCCATTGTAGCCAGTGCCAGCTCACTTGCCCAGATTATTGAATGATACAACAACAACAACAACAACAACAACAGCAACAACAACAAAAATAATAATAATAATAATGACATAAATGATAATTAATAATAATAATGTCTATTTATTTATCTTTGTTTCTTTCTTTCTTTTTTTTTTTTAACATTCACTATCCCAGTGGGAAAATTATGTAAAATAATATTAATCGAAAAAATTGAAACGATTGTAAACTAATTACATCAGCAAACCAAACACACAATCACATTTATGTGCTCAAACCATCTTTACCTTTCTCAGTCTTGCACTTGTAGTCTTAATACACCCCCCTTCCCCCCACAAAAAAACCAACAAAAAAACCCCCAAAATATCATCATTTTCTAATCTGTACTTCACTTCATTCAGGTGGGATTCTACATTGGTAATGAACTTCCCTCCCCAACTGAAGAATCATCCAACAGGGCCTTGGACTCCATTCCCAGCATCCAGGTGGGAGAGAGTTCAGCAGACGGCGACCAGGCGCAGGAGAGCCACCTGCTGCCAGTGGAGACGGCCACTGACGAGGCCAGCATGCAACGGGTGCAGTCGGTGGCGGCCCAGAAATTCAAGAGGACGACCTCCCAAGAGCCGGAAGCCACTCCTATGTTTCATTCAGTGGAGGAAGAGCCTTTGTTGTCTCCCCATAGATTGTCACCAGGCCTGGAGGCCTTAGAAACGCCATCCATTTCTCGTGATCCCTCTGCTAGAAAATTGAGCACGGGTGGGAAGGTCACCTTCGTCGTGGGTACGAAATATTACACTTTTCTTTTTGGGGTAGGAGTTTGAAGTTTAAAACCAATAAGTAGCGAAAAAAAAAAAAAAGGGACAAAAAGAAAAGATAAAAGGATGTATTGTAGGATAATCTTGTATATCATGCAACCCATAGTGTAAAAATGATGATTTTTTTTTTTTTTTTTTTTTAGAAAATTTTGTGGTCAAGATGAAAGGTGATTTAGGAGGTAAATAGAGAGAGACTGTTGAAAAGGTTATGACATGTAAGTGAGGTTATTATGACTTTATCACTAGATGGTTTTGAAAAGAAAAAATGGTTTCTAGACTATGGTTGCCAAATTCCTAAGCGGAATTTCGCTTGTCCCGAACTTCCTTAGGCAGGAAATTAGAAAATAGACCTTATTTGACCACAACCAATGGTATAGTCAGACTAACATTTAAACACGCTTATAAACCTAGAAGTGTCATTGACATCCTGGCTATTGTTTTGTCATTATTAACTTCATACATGTATATCACATTTGTTTTAAAGTCAGTCGGCTATGGTGGAAATACCCAGCTGAGTTGATTCAGTTTTAGCCGCTGTAGCATAGTTTTATTCTGTGCTTATATTGTTTTAGTAGATGAGATCTATAATGTGAGACATTGAACAAAAACCTTAAGTATGATACACATTATTAATTTCTTTGCTTTCCCCACACGTCATTTATCTGCTTAGGGGATGACTCGACTTATCCAAACCTCAACTCACTGCAAGAGGTGTCTGATGATGGCAGCACATTACTTATCTCGGATGGCAAGGACGAGGAAAAGGAGAATCTTCGCGGTAGACGGAGAAAGAAGAGACATCATCACAGGCGGGATAGTGAAGGGGAATGTGGAAGTAGTGATGATAAACTTAGCCGTGTGCCAAGGTAAGGGCTCATTTTGAACTTCATTGAACTGATTATGCCCCAGATTCTTTCACAAATGTAAGCACGTAGAAAAAAGAAAATTTAATCATTCAAGCAGAAGAAAATTTCAAAATAGCTAGTCTCTTAAAGAATGTGGATGATTTTCTGTATAATTTGCTTTGATGCATTAATTTGACAAATTCCTGTCCCTTTTTTTTTGTCGTTATGACTCAATAATGTCACAATTCTGTATAACCAGTGAAAGGTAAATTGTAATCTCTTCTTTACCTTTTTCCAGCAGTGAAGGAAGCCAGTCCAACAGATCGTCCTCAAGGCGGCGGCACCACCACCACCATGAGCACTTTAAGCAAGAAGATTTGATTATGAGACGCCAAAGGGGCAGCGAGGTACATTTGGACGAAGCCATGCACAAATCGCCTACGGAAACGGAAGAGGCCATTACCCTATACCGGGCTGATCTGGATGAAATGGCCAGTGAGTCTTGCTACCACTTAGCACTAGTAGTTCATGTATACGTCATGTATTTTATTGTGGGGGTATCTTATTACAGTAAATGGGAGTCAGCAGTCATACCAACTGGGATGTTTTTTTAACAAAGATAAAAAGCAAAGCTGGTGGGGACCAAAGAAAATGGGATACATGCTAAATGGAGTGTACTGATTATACACATCTCTTTTTATCTTCTCTTTTTTTGTGTTGTGCATATTTGTGTATTGTACTTCATAAAGACTGAAATAAAAGACAAGCTGTATCTTCGAGTGAATATTTCTATTATTTTGGAAATAACAATGAAAACATGTTCATTCAGTCTCTCTGTCTTCATTTTAAAGGCCACAGGTTTGAGGACCAGCGAGGCATCAGGCGACACAAGATTGCGAGGAAGAAAGGGGCTTTCCAGTCTATAGTCCACATTGGGAAAGTCCACCAGGAGCGAAGGCCAAGGGTCACCAAAAAATATGACCATAAGCCTCATGAGGTAGGAAACCAGAGGTTAAGGTAGATAGAGTGGAAATACAAAACCAGCCGTGAACAATGAAACTGTAAGCGGAATAGGTATAGAGAGAAAAGTTAGGGTGAACTTCTACCATTCCATCTAATTTGAATTACATAAATTAATTGATTTTTTTTTTTTTTTGTAACAAAGTAGATTCTCTGCAAATGGGACTCTGCAATGTAGGCAAGCTTGCAAGCTTGAGTTTTTTTCTCACAAGCATTTCTTTATGTTGGGTTTGTGTGTGTGTGTGTGTGTGTGTGTGTGTGTGTGTGTGTGTGTGTGTGTGTGTCTTTTGTGTGTGCGTGTGTGTGTGTGTGTGTGTGTGTGTTGAGGGGGAGGTGTTTGCATTTCCAATTTGTATTTTCATATCCCAGGGAGAGACATTGCCATTGTCAGTACGAAACTTTTTTTCTCCTGCTCATGTAATAATTTTTTCCCCTTCCTTTCAAATAGTGTGTACCTATGATACAAGTTAGGTTTACAATTACCTTTTGTGTTGTCCTCCTACAGGTGTTTGTGGAGTTGGATGAGCTGCACGTCGGTGGAGAGGACATGTGGGAGTGGCGGGAAAAGGCTAGATGGATCAAATTTGAAGAGGACGTGGAGGAAGGAGCCGAGAGATGGGGGAAACCTCATGTGGCCTCCCTGTCCTTTCACTCCCTGCTTGAACTGAGGCGCGGCTTGGAGAAGGGTGTGTTGGTTTTTGTTTGGTTGTTTTTTTTTCTGTAGATTTTTTCTCATCTCAAGACACCTTGATAATTCTGAGTTATTACAGTTTTGTTTCTTTACTTTTTTCTGTTCTTTGTTTTTAGTTTTGTTTTGTTTTAGTCATTAGGTTTTCATTTTCTTCATTGACCCTCTTTTCATGCTTTAATGTTCGGAAATGGAACGGAGAAAAAAAAAGAGAAAGAAAGGGTTAGGGAAGGGGTGGAGTGAAAATGAAAAACAAACAAACCTCAAAAACATATAAATCTGACATAAAACCATACCCAAAACAAGAACGAAGCAAGCGAAATTTATATATATTTTTAAAAATTGGAGAATGACATAAAATCCTTTACCTATGCAGCATTTTAAGTGTCTTTTACGTACTGAAACAAAACTTATTGACTTCCGTTTATACCATGAACCCGTAGAAAATGGTGCCACCTGTTCTTTTTATAACATTTTGTTGGCACCAGCTTAATATGCGTGTGTGTGTGTTTACAATTTTGCTTCATGTTTTTATTCACAGGTTCTCTACTCCTGGATCTTGAGGCAACAGATCTTACCTCCATCATCCATTCCGTGGTGGAAAATTTAGTAATCCGCGACCTGGTAGAAGAAGATGTTAAGGGCAAGTTACTCCGTACGCTTCTCCTGAAACACAAGTAAGTTTCAGCTTGCACCCATATCTGTGTCACAATACTTTCTTTCGTTCATTGTTAGAATTTAATTAAAACTAGCCTTTCTTTTTGTCTTATTTTTTTTGTCTTCTTTATCTGTGTTTCTTTTTACATCAACCAAAAGGCCTGCCCAACCTGCTGCTTTGTGTTGATATATCAATATGTATATAGCCGAAGTCCTGAACTATAGTGGAAATGCTTTTAATTTAGATATTACATTGTCACTATCTTTTTTTCAGCTCACATTTTCTGCTTTTCTCTTTCTTTTGTTGTTTTGTTTGTTATTTGTTTTTTAGTTTTTTTCTCTCTCTCTGTCTCTCCAAAGATTGCAATCTGGCTTTTTTGTTGTTTCTTATTTTAGATATTTTAAGCAAAACTCAAAACACAGCAATGCTTGCAGGTGTTGGTTCAAAGATATTTTTCTCGCCATTGATTATCTTTGAAATTTTGATTTTCTGATGTCTTTTTCTCCTTTGGGTGTGTATTTTGTTGAGGGGCTTTTGTTCATGTTTTTTTATTTTATGTTTTTGTATTTTTACTTTTTGAATAATGAATTCAAAATTTTTTCAAAATCACAATAATACATTAGTAACGTACATGTTTTAATGTGCCCATGGCCTGATCCCTTTGAGATTTGAATTTTCTCTAGTACATGTAATTTATGTTTTACTTGTCCTAGCATTGGAAGTTCTAAGTCATTTTAATTTCTTTTCATTTGGGTTTGTTTTCATTTCTATTAATCAAGTTTTCTATTTGCATGATGAAAAAAAGACATGACAGGAATAGAAGGTAAAATAGCACTATTGTGATTTGACATCGGCATGTGTGTTTTATTTTTTTGTTTTAGTTTTGTATTTTGGAAGATTGATTTGAAGGAAGTAAGAAGTGAAAACAGTAGCACGTCAGTCGGTGCAGTTTTCTTCCTTTCTTCCTCCTTTTCTTTTCTTTTTTCTTTTCTCTGTGTGTGTATGTGTGTGTGTTGGTGGGTGTGTGTTCAGTTGATTGTTGGACTATATTCTTTCTTTGAAAGATATTTTATGTATGGTTTATTTTGTCCTTCTTGTTCGAAATTTTACTTTTTTTTTTAGGCTAATGTGTTGTCATTGTTTGAACCCTCTGCAGTTTACATTAAATGTATTCCTAATTATTGCTGCTTGCCGGTGAAAGATGCTGTTTATGGTGAAGTATTGAAATCATCCGGTTGAAATGCAATACCTCATCCCCTGCCACCTTCTTCAACACTAATTTTGAATAATAAGACTTCCAATTCTTGATTTGAGATTATTAATTAGTAGGGCTCCTTTTTTTTTCTTATTTACAGTAATTCTAGAAAAAGGGCTCTATGGCATTCTTTTTTCACTTGAAAGTGTGAAATATGATGACTGATGTGTTTTTTCAGTTTATGAAATAATCAATCACTTCGGATTCCTGAGCTACTTTTCTGGAATATTGAAAAAAAAAGAAAGAGAAGAAAAGTCACATCAGTCTCATTTCAGGATCCGGCATAGGAAAAAAAGATAAGAGGGAACAACCAGACTGCACGTTAAGAGCTGCAGCGCCTTTTTTTTTTTTTTTTTTTTTTTTTTTTTTTAACCTATAAAGAAAACCCCAACCCCAAATTGCATAATTTGGAACAGTTTATTGCCCTTTTGTAATGTTTCCAGGCAAACTTACTCATGTTTCTGCGACGACCAAAGAATTCAGGAAATACTTGAAGGCTTTTGGTGCAAAAGTCTAACCAGCCGTTTAATCTTAGGGCATGACATTGTTTTGATTGTTTGGTTCCATATATTTATGAGAAATCATTTTGCTGCTTTTGTTTCTTTCATGTCTGCTGATTGATCGTTTTGATTTCAGATGATATAAAAATATCAGTGTAATTTTAACATCCTAATCTTAATGGTATGTGTCAATTACTTGAAAGTGCTTCCTACACCAACCCATTGATTATTTCGATTATATGCTACAAGTCCATCCTTGCCTATTCCTTAAATGGATTTTCATTAAATCATCTTAAATCTGTTTTTATCTTATTTATATGTATTTATATATACATGTATCTTTATATTATGTTCTTTTTGAGGGGAGGGGAAGGAGCTTATATTCGTGCCTGGATTTGTTTGCAATCTGGGGCTCTTGGCGAGCGATGCGCAGCTGCAAGTCATCAGCTCATGGTTGTGGTTTGCCACGCTGTCATGGAGTTCTTGTTTTTTGTTTGTTTGTTTGTTTGTTTTCAGTTCCAGTTTTTGTGTTTGTTATCATTTTATGTTGTTTGTGTTTTTTGTTTGTTTTTGTTTTTGTTATTTTTATTCCAGGGACACTCACATTTTTTTTTTCATCTTTGGGTTTACTTGTGTATAGTTCATAAAAGTCTCTCCCAGCTCGTTTTGTCAGTACTGTTTTTCCTTTCCTTATCCATAAGAGGAAACTTTTTAAAATCTTTCCCATGGAAACACTTAAAGTTCCTTCACTCTTTTGTTAATTTTCCATTTTTGAAAGTATACTTGAAATGAAAGTGCAGTGAAGCCTAACACAGCATTTCTTGTGTAGAAATGTCCTTCGGCTTCCTGCTACAATCACTTGATCCATTGAAATCTGTTGATGTGGATCAAGATTAGGTATTCCTCCTTCTTTCATTCTGTATGATGTATGGCTCTAACCACTCTCCAAGCAGAAAATTCCTTTTCTCATCTGACTGAAATTCAGTCTTTGTCCTAGCGATTTGATTTGACCATTTTTTCAGCTGTATGAGCTTATGGGAAGACTGTCTGTGTGGGGTAAGCGTGAGAGTGTGCATCTGTCGTTTGTATGCAAAAGTCATTAATGGTTTTCGGCACCCTCTTGGGGTCCAAAGGTTCCATCTTGACACCTCTGATATTCATTGACTCGGCTCTTCTCAGACATGTGAGTGGGCGGTCTGCTTTCCTGCGTCGGACACCGTCATTCTCCAACCTAGCCAGTTTGGACAGTGCTGGAAAAAGGTTCATTTTTACATATATATGTGTATCATTTTCTTTTTTTTTTTTTTTTCTTTCTTTTTTTTTTTTTTGAAAAGATTTGCTTCATTTTCCCCCCACCTTGGGCGTTTTTTTCTTCTTCCTTTTTCTTTTTCATTTTTTTTGTTTGTTATGTCGCTCATCTCCCCTTCTCTATTGGTCATTTCCTCTTTGTTGTGCATACTAGCTGTTGTGATGGTTTTATTTTATTATGGTTTTTTTTTCAATTGTTTTGTTTTTGTCTTGGTTTTTTAAATATATTTTTTTTTTATATAAAACTGTCATACATAACACCCATATTAATGTATGAGGTATGTTTTTGATCTTTTGGAATAACACATAACATTTCTGCTTTGCATCAAATACCCAAGTAAGGAATGTGGGTAGCATGAACTCTTATAATTTGCTTACTCAAAATTCACTTTCATTTCACTGTTTCTCTTTGTTTCTGTTATAACATTTTCATACCAGCTGTTCATTCCAGTCATCAGACTGAAAATAAGTCATGGAAAGACGTGGGAGTAGATTTTTTTTTTTTTTTTGATTGCTTATGACTTGTAACATATATTTTGGTTTATATAAAATTGGACTCTAATACAACCTTCAAAGGTCACTCTCATTATTTATTTAAAATACCTGACAGTAAAGGTGACATGAGCACTTATTTTGTCAAAAATAATTTAATAGTTTTGAGAGATGTCATATAATTTATTCAAGTTATCTGAAAAACATTTCATAGTTGTTGTTGTTTTTGTTTACAAAGTAAAAAAAAAATTACTCACCATTATTTAACTGATCACAATTTGATATAGACTACTTTTTGCCACGTATTTGGTTTTTAATGAAAAAATATTCTCGTTTGACCCTTATTGTTTATTTTTCAAATTTTTCAATTTTTCTTTTTACCCTTGATGAATAGCATATGACTAGGCGGTTGTGTAAGTGTATACAGGGTATATTTAGTTATTGAATCATTAATTTTTTGCCATTTTCTCATTAGGTGGCATTTGAAATGTATCAGGAATTGTTTGAGACTTAATATGTAATATTAATTTGCCGGTTGCACTTTTATCTGGTACCACCGCTGGCTATTCCTCTAATTTTGAAAACACAATTTTTCCCATAGTTTTTTGTTTGTTTGTTGTACTCTAGATTGCCTTTGTAGTTTAAAGCTAATGTGATGTAAGCAGGCGCTCCTTACAGAATCTAGATCTTAGATTATTTGAATTTCAATATTTGGAACTAGGGACGAGAAAAGTTGAATGTGTCCAGATACAGGATATGTCTTTATGAAAAAGATTAGACTTTCTTTTCTGTTACTATGACAACTTAAAGAGAAAGAAAACAAGAGCAAACTGATCCCAGGTTAATTATTTGAAATGCCTTGCGTTTTCTTCTTTTGAGAATAAATAACATGTGGAAAAAAAAAAAGAAAAAAAAAAAAAGAAATCGTTGGGTGACATGATGGAGAGGGGGAAGGAGGTGGGGCAAAGAAATTTATCTGGAGTTTGATAAGGTCAAGAGTGTCAGGTTGGTCAGGTTGGAACTGCTTTTGCCACAATAGATTTTAAGGTGTTTTCACAAAGAAAGGGTAACCATAGACTTTTAAAAAAATGTTTTGCTTACTTTGATTTTGTTACTTTTCTTTCTCTCATTTCTTTCTCTTTCTTTTTTTCTTTCTTTCTTTTTCTTTCTTTCTTTCTTTTGTTTTGTCTTTGTTTCTTTCTTTCTCGTTCTTCCTTCCTTCCTTCCTTTCTTTCTCGTTCTTCCTTCCTTCCTTCCTTCCTTTCTTCCTTCCTTCCTTCCTTCCTTCCTTCCTTCCTTCCTTCCTTCCTTCCTTCCTTTCTTTTTTCCTTTCTTTCCTCTTCTCCTTCTCCTTTTTCTTCTTCTTCCTCCTCCTCCCCCTCTTCTTCTTCTTCTTCTTCTTCTTCTTCTTCTTCTTCTTCTTCTTCTTCTTCTTCTTCTTC
>JBCJKF010101370.1:0-10397 GCA_039654545.1 Plocamopherus ceylonicus
GAGGAGGAGGAGGAGGAGGAGGAGGAGGAGAAGAAGAAGAAGAAGAGGAAGAGGAAGAGGAAGAGGAAGAAGAAGAAGAAGAAGAAGAAGATACCTCTACTACGATAACTACTATATCTTCTACTATGAAAATGACTTTCTCTTAAATAAATTATGAAGTTTTTGTCAATATGATGTCATATTAATTTCGTCCTCTTTATTTTACATAGATTTTACATAGAACATTAAAACAACGCGGCACAGGGGGATTCTACTTGTTTAAATTAACTGCCTGTTATAAAGAACAGCTCTAGCACTTTGAAGAGAGGTATTACGATTGAATCATTTTATTAATCAATTATTTGTGTTTTAAATCATGACAGATGACATTTAGTAGTCCGACAGGAAGCATCTTTTCATTTTCATTATACATGTATGTAGATACTGCATTAAATAAGTTTATACCAACCAGCCGAACATTCCCTTTAAACTGTTTTCTCCAAAATGGAGAGTTGAAATATCATTTTTTTATGCTTTAAAACATTTAAAATTTACCATTTTTAACCATCATCCATTTTAATATAACCATAATAAATAAATCATTTCCATTTGCTTTAAGATTCATGAAATAGATGTTTAGTTGAAACAACAGGATTTACACATCCACAGTAAATAACATTAACGAGCGCGATAATAAATTAAAATAAAAGAAACGAGAAAACCGAAAAACATTTTCATCCGGGGGTACCAAAGCAAGTTAAGAAAATATAAAAATTTCGACATGATTATGATCCAGATCATCGTTATAACACTATAAAATGTAAGCTATCTTCGTTTTAATCTCACCAGTGTTCTTTCACATGTTTTTTTGTTTTTGTTTTTTATTTCAGTATTGCGTTTACCCGGTCAAGTCATATTGTATTAGAACACAGCACATTATTCTAAAGCATAGCTCTTTTGCCTTTGACCAAGACCGTAATAGTATTTGGAAGTCGTTACCAGATAATGGACACTTGAAAGAACAAACAGCTACTTGCCGCCTTTCCAAGAAGACTGAATCAACTGATTTTGTCAACTCCTATGAATACTATGACCTTTTCATTTCCTGCAAAACTTATCCAACTGCACTGATATGAAAATGTCAGCGAAAGTTACTCAATGACCTGGATTCAGGGCATCTATTTAAGTCTATGATTTTCTCTTATGATATGCCGTATTAAAGTAAAACGGTAAATAAAGGAGATCGGTGAAAAAGTTAATGACGGATTAATAATGTTGCACTACAGAATGGGCATGTTCAATTCGCACCACCACATTTGCACGAAGAAAACATTGATAATTAACGTTATGAATAAATGTACTTGAAACGTTTGCGTATTAGAGTGGTCTAAAGGTTGCCTATATCTTCTTATCTGATGAAAATTCCATTTTAATGTCAATTATGGTGATAAAAACATACCAAAGCCTCTAATGTTTGCGTGTCATAACGGTTATTTAAAAGTATGCGTGTATCTTTTAACATTGGAGTATAATATTGAATTATTAATTTCAAGCTATGGATGGACTGACGGAGCTAATGTATGCTTGCAAGTTTGGCCATGCGGAGCGTGTGCATTCTATTGTTGGGGTGGAAAACATTCACATTGATGAACGAGACGTAAATGGAAAGACAGCCTTGATGTACGCATGTGAGAATGATCATCCAGAATGTGTGCATCGTCTTGCAGAAGTGGACGTTGATGTCAATTGCAAGGATAACAATGGAATGACAGCCCTCATGCTTGCTTGCCAGAGAGGTCACGCTAAATGCGTCTGTCGACTTGTTGAGACGAGGGACGTTGATCTTAATGCCGGGAATGTAACAGGAATGACAGCATTAATGTTTGCTTGTCAGAATGGTAATGCCGAGTGTGTCTATCATCTTATTCGGATGGAAAACATTGACATTGAAGCACGTGACCTCAATTCGATGACGGCATTCATGCACGCATGTCAGAACGGCAAAGTCGATTGCGTGTGCCATCTTGCCGATACCGATCTCATTGACTTCAACGCTCGGGACAAAAATAGAACAACGGCTCTGCTCTTTGCATCTCAAGGCGGCAGCGCAGCATGTATACAACGTCTAACGGAGGAGGAGTACGTTGATGTAAATTATAAAGATATGCATGGACTGACAGCACTAATGTATGCATGTAGGAACGGCCATGCTGAATGTGTGCATTCTCTTGTGCGGATGGAAGATGTTCATATTGGTGAATGTGATGAAAATGGAAAGACAGCCTTGATGTACGCATGCGAGAATGACCATCCAGAATGTGTGCAACGCTTTGCTGAGATGGACGTTGATGTCAATTGCAAGGATAACAATGGAATGACAGCCCTCATGCTTGCTTGCCAGAGAGGTCACACTAAATGCGTCTGTCGACTTGTTGAGATGAGGGACATTGATCTTAATGCCGGGGATGTAACAGGACGGACAGCATTAATGTTTGCATGCAGAAACGACAATTATGAATGTGCTCGTTGCCTTGCTGTAGAGGGGGCTGATATTAATGCTCGAGATAAAGATGATTCGACCGCATTGATGATTGCATGCGAGAGTGGTCACTGTAGATGTGTGTATGACCTTATTGAGAACGAGAAGATTGATATCAATGCCCAAGATATAAATGGTTCCACTTCGTTGATGGCCGCCTGTGAGAAAGACCATCTTGAATGTGTCCGTTGTCTCGTTAAGAAGGACAAAATTGAAATTAATGTCCAAAATGTGGAAGGATTCTCTGCCTTAATGGTTGCATGCGTGAATGACCACGTTGAATGTGTGCGATGTCTTATACAGAGAGATGACATATGTATTAATGCAAGAGACGTGAAAGGAACGTCAGCGCTGATGCGGGCGTGTCAGAATGGTCATGTTGAATGTGTGCGTTGTCTTCTTGGAGTCTCAAACGTTGACGTCAATGCCAGTAATGAGAATGGAATGACAGCTTTGATGTTGTCATGTCAAAACGGCCATGTTGAATGTGTGCGCCAACTTACTGGGATAAAGAACATTGATATTAATGCTAGTGATGAAAATGGAAAAACGGCATTAATGTTCTCCTGTCAGAACGGCGATGTTGAATGTGTGCGTCATCTTACTGTGTTCAATGAGATTGATGTTAATGCATGTGATGGAAAGGGAAAGACAGCATTAATGTTCACATGCCAAAAAGGCCCTGTTGAATGTATGCGTTATCTTATTAAGACAAATAACATAAATATCCATGCCTGTGATGAAAATGGCAAAACGGCACTTATGTTTGCCTCTCAAAATGGTCATGTTGAATGTGTGCGTAATCTTTTTGACTTTGACAGCACACTCGAGGTCAATTCCAAAGACGTAAAGGAAAAGACAGCATTGATGTACTCAAGCCAAAACGGCCATGATGAATGTGTGGACTATCTTTCTAAGATAGTGAACATAGCGGTCAATGCCAGTGACTTAAATGGAATGACGGCATTGATGTTTTCCTGTCAGAATGGTCGTCGTTTATGTGTGCGTATACTGCTGAAACTAGAGGGCATTGACGTGAATGCAAAAACTAAAATGGGAAAGACTGCTTTGATGCTTGCACATGAAAACGTTCAAGGGCTGCTGTTTCGTACGGAAGGCATCGATATGAATGCTCAAGATAACAAAGGCAGGACATTTCTCATGCATTGTTTTTCAAAGAGCTTTTCGTGGTTCAGATCGATTGTGTTCGCAATCAGAAATGTCAACTTTAATTTACATGATTATAAAAGAATAACCCTTTTAATGCTTGTCTGCTTGGGTGGGAAGGATAGGCTGGTAAGACGATTAAGACCACATGTGAACGTGAATGATAAAGATGTAAATGGATGGACAGCGTTAATGTATTCAAGTGAAAACGGCAACCCCGCATGCATTGAAAATTTGAAGCGTTACGTAACAGACATTAACGTCTCTGACAATAAAGGCATGACAGCCTTGATGATGGCATGTCTCCTTGGTAACACTAAGTGGGTTGAGTGTTTCCTAGGCAACGCAGACTTCAACGTCAATGAAAGAGGCTATGGAGGCAGGACAGTGTTGATGTTTACAGCAGGATCAGGACACATTGACATCGTCAAACTTCTCCTCAAGATAGAAGGAATCGAAGTAAACGCCCAAGACATCCGCGGCAAAACAGCTCTAATGCTCGCAAGTCAACACGGCCACGTTGAATGCGTCGAACACTTGCTTCATGCCGATGACATTGATGTCAATTCTACAACAAATACGGGGTGGACAGCGCTCATGTTTGCATGTCAAAATGGGCATTACAAATGTACTCGACATCTGATTTACAGCCCAAAAGCCGACGTACATGCAAGAAATGAGGAAGGCTTCACTGCTTATATAATAGCGAAGAAAAACAAACGTTATCGATGTTTCGACGAGATTTTCGTATTTGACAGGGATAGGGGCAGAGATGACTGTCGAATTCAAAACGATTGTGTCAATATTCCCAATGACGCCTCAGAGCAAAAACTATTGTCTATAACGAGATTTTGTAAGTCGGGACGTTATAGAGAAATGAAATCTTTACTGTCGGACGATGAAATCGATGTTAACTTCCTCGAAAACGGAAAGACTTTATTAATGTTTGCGTGTGAACGCGACCATACCAAGTGCATTAAAATTCTTCTTCAACATCAGGGCATAGATATCAATGCTAAAAGTAACGACGGTCGCTCAGCATTTATGTATGCATCTATGGATGGTCACGGACCGGGCCTCATGCAATTACTTCATACAGGCAAAGTCGACATTTATGCCAAGGACAACGAGGGAATGACAGCGCTCATGCTTGCGTGCACAAAGGGCCGCTATAGATGTGTACATCATTTGCTTCGCACTGGATACGTTTGCGTTAATGACGGGGGTCCTAACAAAACAACTCCTTTAATGCTGGCATCCATGAATGGGAATTACCGGAGTGTTCGACGATTGCTTCGGGAAGAGAACATCGATATAACCCTCAAAGATGACAATGGGTGGAACGCCTTGATGCATGCCGCTGACAATGGGAATGTTGATTGCTGGGAGCTTCTGATAAATTCTGGGATTGACCCAAATATAAAAGATGAGAGGGGCATGACTGCTTTCATGTGGGCATGCCTGCATGGACATACTGACATCATTAACATATGTTTGAAGACAAAAATTAATGCTAATGACGCCGAGAGACGCGGCATGACCCCGTTGATGCTTGCATCAAGCATGAATCACTCTGATATTGTGAAAGGACTTCTTGAACGTAAAGGTATCCGTGTAAAAGATGTAAACAGATATAACATGACAGCACTCATGTATGCAAGTGAATTTGGTTCCAGAAAATGTGTTAAAAATATTGTTGGAGTGCGGGACATTAATGCTATAGTCAACGACAGAGATTCTCGTGGCACTACAGCTCTGATGCTTGCAAGCGTCAATGGGCATGGGGACTGTGTGAGTCTTCTTCTTGGCGTAGAGAACGTTGACGTCAATGAGATGTTTAAAAATGGAAGTACTCCGCTGATCCTCGCTTCCTCTCGAGGCCGTGTTGAATGTGTTGAACGTCTTATCGAGGTAAAAGACATTGACATAAATGTCAAGAATGTTGATGGTTGGACGGCGCTGATATTAGCATGCAACCATGACCATGTTGAATGTGTTGAACGTCTTGTCAAGGTTAAGGGCATTGATATAAATGCCAGTGATAATGATGGATGGACGGCACAAATGATTTCAAGCTACCGAGGCCATGTTGAATGTCTTGAGCTTCTCGTCGAGGTAAAAGGCATCGATAGTAATCTCGTTGATAAATATGGAAGTACAGCACTAATGCAGGCATGCATCAAAGGCCATGTTGATTGTGTTGATCGTCTTGTCAAGGTAAAGGACATTTCCATAAATGTCAAGAATGACGATGGAGGAACAGCACTGCATAAGACATGCCTCGATGGCCACGTTGAATGTCTTCAACGTCTTCTGGAGGTCAACGACATTGATATCAATGTCAGGAACAATAAAGGAGAAACAGCACTGGTGTTGGCATGCTGTCAAGGCCATGTTGAATGTGTTGCACATCTGCTGAAGGTAAAGGGCATTGATGTCAATGCCAAGTACGACAATGGAGATGGAGGTACGGCGCTGTTGAGGGCATGCTTTCTAGGCCACGTTGAATGTGTTGAACACCTTATCGAAGCAAAGGACATTGATGTCAATGTCAGGACGAATCGTGGATATACGGCTCTTATGGCGGCATGCTTCCATGGCCATGTTGAGTGTGCTAAGTGTCTTGTCAAAATAGACAACATGAATATCAATGCTGTGGATCGCAGCTGTGGACGAACGGCGCTTATACACGCATGCTGGCAAGGCCAAGTTGAGTGTGTTGAATGTCTTCTCGAGGCAAACAGCATTGATGTCAATGTCAAGGATAAAGATGGAATTACGGCATTGATCCTAGCTTGCTACCAAGGCCACCTTGGATGTGTCAAACGCCTTGTCGAGGCAGGGAATATTGATATCAATGCTGAGGCTAGTCATAAAAAGACAGCTCTGATGTTCGCAATCGTGCAAAACCATTTCGAGTGCGTTGAATGTCTTCTCGAGGCAAAGAATATTGATATCAATGCAGGGAATAAAGATGGATGGACGGCGCTGATGAAAGCATGCTGCCTTGGTAATGTTAAATTTGTTGAACGTCTTCTCGAGGTGAAAAGCATTGATGTCAACGTCAAGAATAAATACGGTAAGACGGCACTGATGAATGCATGCCTTCATGGAAATGTTGAATGTGTTGAAAGTCTTCTCAAGTTTAAAGGTATTGATACTGAAGTCATGGATGATGATGGAAAGACAGCGCTGATGACGGCATGCTGCAATGGAAATGTTAAATGTGTTGAACGACTTCTCGAGGTTAAAAAC
Organism: Plocamopherus ceylonicus; assembly: GCA_039654545.1. Lineage (NCBI taxonomy): Eukaryota > Metazoa > Mollusca > Gastropoda > Nudibranchia > Polyceridae > Plocamopherus > Plocamopherus ceylonicus. The sequence goes on from JBCJKF010101370.1 coordinate 6,941, forward strand.
ATTGATATCAATGTCAAGGATAAAGATGGAAAAACAGCGCTGATGAAGGCATGCTGTCATGGAAATATTGAATGTGTTGAACGTCTTCTCGAGGTGGAGGGACTTGACACCAATGCCAAGGATACTGATGGACGTTCGGCACTTATAGATGCATGCTGTCAAGGCCATGTTGACTGTTTCAGACGTCTTCTGGGGGTAAAGGAATTTGATACCAATGCCAGTGATAATAATGGAAAAACGGGACTGATGATTGGATGCCTCCACGGCCATGTTGAATGTGTCGAACTTCTTGTCGAGGCTAAAGGCACTGATGTCAATGCCAGAGATAATGAGGGAAGCACGGCTCTGTTAATGGCATGCCTCCAAGGCCATGTTGAATGCATCAGACATCTGCTTAAAATAAAGAATATTGAAATCAATGCCAGGGATGATGCTGGGAGAACGGCACTGATGAAAGCATGCTGCCACGGGTATGTTGAATGTGTTAACTGTCTTTTGGAGGTAAAGGACATAGATATCAATGCCAGGGATAATGATGGAAGAACAGCTCTGATGAAGGCATGCTACAAGGGCCGTGTTGAATGTGTTGAGGGTCTTGTGAAGGTGAACGACATTGATATCAATGTTGTTGATAATTGTGGAAGCACTGCCCTGATATTGGCCTGTCTCCAAGGCCGTGTCGAATGCATTAAACATCTCCTTAAGGTAAAGGGCATTCATATCAATGCTGGGGATGATCATGGAACGACGGCTCTGATGATGGCAAGCCTCCACGGCCATGTTGAATGTGTTGAGCGTCTTGCCGAAGTAAAAGGATTTGATGTCAATGCAAGGGATAACGATGGAAGAACAGCTCTGGTGAAGTCATGCTACCTAGGCCAAGTTGATTGTGTTAACCGTCTTGTGGATGTAAAGGACATTGATGTCAATGCCAGGGATAATGAGGGAAGCACGGCTCTGTTAATGGCATGCCTCCAAGGCCATGTTGAATGCATCAGACATCTGCTTAAAATAAAGAATATTGAAATCAATGCCAGGGATGATGCTGGGAGAACGGCACTGATGAAAGCATGCTGCCACGGGTATGTTGAATGTGTTAACTGTCTTTTGGAGGTAAAGGACATAGATATCAATGCCAGGGATAATGATGGAAGAACAGCTCTGATGAAGGCATGCTACAAGGGCCGTGTTGAATGTGTTGAGGGTCTTGTGAAGGTGAACGACATTGATATCAATGTTGTTGATAATTGTGGAAGCACTGCCCTGATATTGGCCTGTCTCCAAGGCCGTGTCGAATGCATTAAACATCTCCTTAAGGTAAAGGGCATTCATATCAATGCTGGGGATGATCATGGAACGACGGCTCTGATGATGGCAAGCCTCCACGGCCATGTTGAATGTGTTGAGCGTCTTGCCGAAGTAAAAGGATTTGATGTCAATGCAAGGGATAACGATGGAAGAACAGCTCTGGTGAAGTCATGCTACCTAGGCCAAGTTGATTGTGTCAACCGTCTTGTGGATGTAAAGGACATTGATGTCAATGCCAGGGATAATGGTGGTGGGACGGCCCTGATGAAGGCATGCTTTCTAGGCCATGCTGAGTGTATCAAAAGTCTTCTGAATGTTAAAGACATAGATATCAATGCCAGGGATGGTGCTGGAAGAACGGCTCTGATGAAAGCATGCTACCACGGCCATGTGGAATGTGTTGGGCATCTTGTCTTGGTAAAAGACATTGATACAAATGCCGTGGATAATTATGGAAGAACGGCATTGGTGATGGCAGGGCTTCGCGGCCATGTTGAATGTGTTAACCGTCTTGCCAAGGTAAAAGACATTGATATCCAGGCTATGGACAATGGTATGAGGAACGCACTAAAGTAGATGTACCGCAAAGGCCATGTTGAACGTATTCTTCGTCTTGTTAAGAGAAAAGGTCGTTGAGGCCAATGCTGCAAATAAAGGTGGAAGAACTGCGCCAGAGTCTGTATTCGACCAAGGACGTGTTGGTTGAATATGTTGAATGTCTGGTCGATCCGTATTTAGCACAGCAGTAATGTCTTGGCTAATAAATGGGAGTATTCGTTGTAGAACGAAAAACGCTGGACTGATGAATGTGAGTATTCGTTGTAAAGCAAAAGAAAAAAAAAACACAAAAAGAACAAAACAAAAAAGCTCAATAATGACTTCTGGATAGCAACATGGCGGACTGACAGGAAAAGTTTTCTGTATTATTCACTAAACATGTTGTGAGCTGTTCATATTTGTTCGTGTGCCTAAAACATACTGAATTCTAATGGTCGATGTCATACATGTTTAATGTGCTTGATTAATTGTACAATGTAGTTAGTAGTTTTTCATGGTCAATCTTGGTTTGGCCCATATCATGTATGAGAATGGGAAAGAAAACACGAATAAAGCAAGACATGGATAAATGTACACAGTAGGTCATTAAGACAAGACTTACAGACTTCACCACAGAGGACAAAACGTACTTTAACCGTGTCACATAAAAAGATTTATCACATTAAATGAAATTTCGAGTCAAACAAAATCAAGCCCAAAAAATCTGCCTGACAAATTGTTTGAAGAAATTGACTATTTATTATAGGTGAGCAACATACAAAAGTTGTTCTGAATAGACAGTTGCAAAAAGAAATTTACCTTTTTACCGTTATCCAAAAAAAAAAAAAAAAAAAAAAGAAATAGCAAACATGAAAGAAGGCAAAGAAAATAGCAATCTTACTAATGAAGTTATGTGCTGAATAAAAATAATGACAATAGTGAACAATGGACCAGAGGACACAACAGCACAAAGTCAGGCGTTGAAGACACAAAGAGCAACAAGACACGCTTGGAAAGAAAAGAAAAGGTGAAAAGTCTTCCGAAGAACAAACTGGTCATAGACTTGTATTCTAGAGACATCGATATTGTTCATCCACTTGGTATACATGCCACCAACAAACCAAAGCAAATTAGTGGCTATGGTAAATAGAAAAGCCAAGAAAAAAATGAATCAACATGAAGAAACAACTTCATGCCGATATAAACGTCTCTGGTGACTTCAATGAACGCACGGCTATTCATGCAAGTACGGAAGGCGGCTAGCATGTCCAAATGCTGCACACACAAACGCGTGCACGCGTGCGCACACACACGCACGCACACACACACACACGCACGCACACACAAACATGAAAATGTTTTCAGCAGGGTTCGAAGTAAGCACGATATGCAACGCAGCAAACAAGCTCACCGTCAGTGAGCAAGTAAATGTGACATCATCCACGGAAATGGCTTACAGCATAAAGACGAGGGCTAGCCACAGCAACAGCACTAATCAGATGTAAAAATTTTGACCTGACCGTGTAGAGACTTATTTTGTTTGGTTTGCTTATGTTTTGTCATATGTTTTCTTGTATACATACTATATACATACATGTATACATACATGTAT
>JBCJKF010101481.1:0-10397 GCA_039654545.1 Plocamopherus ceylonicus
ACTTGCCGCAGTTGTTTTCTATGGAAGGCGTCCATTTTTCTCATCTCTGTTTGTGTCAGTGCCCATGTACCACAATTCCAAAAGTAATTAAAAAAAGCAACAAACAAGTAAAAAAAAAAAAAGAAAAAAAAAAGAAAGAAATTACAATGAAAAGCTCACACGCATCCCTTGACTTTCGTCGTCGGAAGGACAGAAGAAAGTGACAGCCTTCGCCATGCCTGTGTCGTGTGCTGTTCTTTGGACTTCAAAATCTGTTGTAATTTCGGTCCATTCCTTGATGTTGTCGGACCAGCTCCTTCTCTGTCGTCCCCTTTTTCTGTTGCCTTCGACAGTCCCGTGAATTGCGCTTTGTAGCAGGTTGTCTTGACGGATGCTATATCCATACCATGATAGCTTTCTTCTTTTAACAGTGGCCAGCAGATGTTCTTGTGGTCCCATGGCTTCTTCAATTCGTTTCCATATAAAGAAAAGCCATCCATGGAAAGCTATAAAATATATATAAAAAAATATGAAAAAAGTCTAATTAAAAGAAAATATCAAATATAAATATAAAGAAACAACAACAAACAGGGCAAAAGGAAATATATACGGGGGAATCCATGGCATTGCTGGAAGGCAAAAACGCAGGACTTGCCTTTGGTTGTCTAGTCTTGGTACACAATCTGGAAGTAGAAATAGAAATATTGAAACTGACAAGCAATAGAAGAGAAGTGTAAACCACATCATGCTATTTAAGTATCCGTCGCAAAACTTATATTCTATTTTAAAGTTTTGAAGGCATAGTTTATCATATCTAACAATGAAAAAATATAAAAAAGAAGCAGACGAAGGTAAGAGAAGAAAAGAAAGTATGACAAAAGAAAACAGGAACAGAATAGACAGGATGATCCATCATCACTATCATGAGGTTCCAGTCTATCCCCGCCAATCCAATGTAAACGACAGCAGACGTCCATTGCCAGCCATTGCCCCGCCAAGGGTCACGTGAGACCAACGCCCCCAGCCAGCTTCCGGTAAGGAATGCCCGTGCAGGACAGAGGCGTTCGCCCCTTCCCAAACGCACAACGCCCTGTCCCCCCACCTTTCAGCAAATCCGGAACGACAGACAACCCGGGCACACTGCCCCCCACCCCCTTGGATTAACCAGACGCCAGGTCCTGGCTTTCGAAGTGCCCCAGGGTGCCCATCGCAGGATTGCGGCGCCCTCACCTTGTGTGGCAGACGAAGGGGGACGTGCTCGTGGCACTTGGAGTATTGGCAGGATGTAGAAGGACGAGTACAGTCACAGGGACGGACAAAAATGACAAACGAGACGAGACAAATAATATGAATGACAAGACAAGGCAGACAAAAATGACACCAGAAAAAAGACAAGATACAAAAGACACCCAAAAAACTCAATGACAAGACAGCCACTCATACCCAAGACAAGACAGCCACTCATACCCAAGACAAGAGAGCCACTCATACCCAAGACAAGACAGCCACTCATACCCAAGACAATACAGCCACTCATACCCATGACAAGACGGGCACTCATGCCCAAGACAAGACAGCCACTCATACCCAAGACATGACAGCCACTCATACCCAAGACATGACAGCCACTCATACCCAAGACAAGACAGCCACTCATACCCAAGACAAGACAGCCACTCATACCCAAGACAAGACAGTCTGACCAGAACGTCGTTCGTTCGAAAGCTGAATGAGTCGCGGAACTTGGAGCTCATAGGATGAAGTTTTTGTTTATTACATTTCATTAAGTTGTGAAATGAACATCCGACTTCAGTATAGTACTAGTATATCCTTCAAACGCTCAGGGCGCACATAAGGATGGCAACCGGGAATGCCACTTGTTTCAGTCATTCGCCATCTTTGGCATCTAGTTCCATGGCCACACCTGGCTCTTCATTTCACGCTTCATACTCCTTCAGCAGGTCTCGAAGAGTCTATCTTTCTTCTTGTCTCCTATGGTATTCACCTCAAAACAACCCAAAGAATGGTTTCAAGGGTTAAACCTGAGGACAGGATCGGCCTCTTTACGACCGTTACAGAGATTGGTTCAGTGACATCCGACCTAGGAAACTGTAATAAAGTCTTGTCGGTATATCGGAGTGTGTGTGTGTCTGTCATATGACTGCTGCTTGATTTGCGGGTGAAAACATTTTGAATGAGGTGTATGATTTCTCCAAGCACCCGTGTAAGAAGCAGAGCACACACGTATATTATTATTGCAGTTATGATTAGAGATGTTCTAGCAGAACCCCATTTTACTGTAAATTCTGAGGCTTCTTATGGAATATTAATCATGCGCGGTGTCAAGGACTTCCGTATCCCCTTATTGATGTTATTCGGATTGTGAGGTTTAAGAAGTCTCTTCAGGTCATCTCTTAAGGTTACTGGAAGTGTTGATGTCAGTCTTTAGTTTGGTTATTTGATGTTTTCAGTGAAATAGAATTGCATTGCTTTGTTTGCATTGACAATAGATTGATCCATCTGCCTTATAATTTTTGGAAGGAAGGGGTAAGTTTCTTTTAATTTACTCTACAGTTCGAGCTTTTGAACTTTAGTTGGGCAGAACATGCCCCAAACCCTTCGTAGCTATTTCCAGTGGAAAGCTTCTAATTTACTTTCTTCAGATGAGGTTAAGGAATAAGACCGACGTTCTGAGGTCAGTTCGGCTGACACCGCCAGCACAAAGCACTGAACATCACTGTGTTCTAAATGTTTGGTATGTGGCTATGCCATTGTTCATCCAGTTCAATGGAGGAAGAGTTGTAGACTATAGTTTCTTCGTTTTGTTGTATCATTTTGTTTGGTTTTGGTCTTGTTTGTTTTGTCTCTGCTTGATACTGTTTGTGGGAGTTTTGTCGCTTTTGATTTTGTTTGTTGCTGTTTGTGTTTTTTATTTCGTTTTGTTTTGTTGTTTGTTTTTGTTTGTTTGTTGTTTTTGTTTGCTTGTTGTTGTTTTGTTTTTTGGAGGGCGAGAGGTGAAGGTAGAGGGGTTTGAATGGCACCAACGAACATCGTCCGTCTCGCAAGCTGAGAATAATAACAAAAGGCAAAAGAAGACGGAATGCAACTTGGTGGAGCTCTCCATTCTAGACGCCAGGCAGAATTGACAACAGAAAAAACCCTGAGACAAATGACTTTTCGTCACAAGAAACAACATTACTATGACTATGACTTGGAGAGACTGTGTCAAAATTTACAACACAACATAGCATCGGCTAGCGTAAATGATTCTTTAACAAAAGAGACAACGAGCCCTTGGATCGAATTAGCGCTATTGTCATATTTTGAATCAATCTCTTTGTCATTAGTAGGCATACAATTAAACCTTGGAGCAATTATGACTGAATCAAATCAGATCATTGGCACATGCATATGATATAGGAAAAATATGACAATAGTGCCGTAGCTGGTAGGAGATATTTCGGTATGTCAAAAGAAGCAAAATTGTCAAAACTAACAATCTCAATCAACTTGCTTAACCTGATACTCAACAGTGTCAGTGATAATGGAGGACATGAAAGACAAGTTTGGCGAATGTCAGGCCAAAGATTATTTCCTACAAGCCAGAGGCGGACAGGTATGCTGACTGATTCATTGCCCAATAAATATAACAGAGGAAGCAATATATTATTTTATCGCCTTAAGATGGATAGCTAGCTACATGTAGCTAGTACGACTGAATTCAACATTCTGATCCTAGGATGGTGTTACATTCTAAAACCAGTTCCTAAATTGTACTGTGTTTACAGTTTGTCACCTCACGGTGTTGGGTGGGCATGGGAGTCTGGATCATTTAATTGCTCAAGTTTGAAAGCACTTTGATGAAGAACAACATTTTGAACGTTTTATAACCACTTGATAATTATTTTTTACATTTCCTTTTTTGTCTCTCTTCTTTCTTTCTTTCTGTTTTCCTTTCTTTCTTTCTTGCTTTTTTTTTCTTTCTTTTTTGGGGTTGCAAACGGATAACGGTTCCTTCGGACATCCTGAAATTTTACCGGTCGGCTTTAATGGGCAATATTTAGGGTGGTAATACGATAATTACTAAATAAACGTTCATAAGCAGGAAATGCTCATAACAAATGAAGGGTTGCATTTATCATAATGATGAATTATACATGGGAGAAGGGGGAGGGAGTTAAGTTAAAAAGAAGCCCCCCCCCCCCCCCCTGAGAAGTTCTGTCATAGAGTGATTTCAATTGCAAGTGTAAGATGGTTGCTAGGTCTTTGGCACTGCGTACATTGTGAAACATAGCTTTGAAAGATTCCAAAAATAATCTACGTCCTTTAGAAGACGGTAAGTGGGCTATTTTGTGGAAGGAAATGACCATTAGTATCCAATCCTCCAGGACAAGAAATGTTGATGGTAAGTAGGCGGCGCTCCGTAAGGAGATGGCCATTAAGACAAATCCACCGGGGCTAGATTTTTCAGCATTCATAGACAGCTTTCTGCAAAGAAATGGCCATTAAGACCCAATCGTCCAGAACAAGACCTTCCAGTGTTTAGTAGATCACGGCATTTTGAAAGGAAATGGCCATTAAGACCCAATCCCCCCAAACATGGCCTTTCAGTTGTTAGTTAATGTATTTCTGGAAACAAATGGCCATTAAGACCCAATCCTTCAGAACATGGCCTTTCAGCAGTTAGTAGATGGGTTTTTTGAAAGGAAATGGCCATTACGACCCAATCCTTCAAAACAAGTAGTTAGTAGATGGCTTTCTGGAAAGAAATTACCATTAAGACCCAATCCTTCAGATATTTTGCCAGTTAAGAGACTTACCTTCTCGTCCTGGAAGGATATAGCCATTTCGACCACAGCCTATATTTATTATTACATTAAAATGGATGAAATGTACTTCATTTGTATTTCAAAGCCAGAGTTTGCTTAACGTTTCTATATGTGTCATTCAAGTAATTGACACGCAACACATAAATTTGGCAAAGACTATTGTTCCACAAAGGGATTCTTTGACAATCGGTATTTGTCGTTATAATTTTCTACTCAACAAATGATCCTCCTAACAGAAATCATCCGAAACAAGTCAATCACAAATTGATGACTCCTGATGGTTTTTTTCATCTTTGAAGTAAACTCAGACAATCATGATTATCATCATACGGTACAAAGTCACAGGCTAGACGATAGTGTAAGAGAATCAACAGAACAACAGAAAAGTTGTTCCAACATAATCAGTTGAGCTGCGGACGTCCACCATCTTCCCTCCTCAAAACGATCGATGCTGTTCAGGACCAAAATGCTTTCATCATCATTGCATTAAAATTATCGCTTTCTATTAACATCACCAATGCTGCTTCGATGTTGATGCGTTTTCACTACAACATCATTTCTAGTTTTCTAACGTGCACGCTTTGGTTTAGCACAACCATAGTCAGTGTAAAGAATTTGGCCCTTTAAAGTGCCAATCTGGTAACAGTAACAGGCTACATTTGTTTTGGTATTGTTATCTGATGCATTGTGGTATAGCATCAAGCGAGGGAACGGTTGGAAGGATTGAAAGTGACACAAAAGGTTGGAGAGAAAGTTGACGGAATAAAGAATTGAGATCTGAATTGAACTTCGATTCGCTTTGCTTCTTTGAATTGTTGAAAGATTGAACATTTTCAGTCAGTTTTAGAATGGAACAATGACATGCTCACGCTTTCATCATGAGTGAAATCTGAGCGTAAAAAACCTCACACATATTATTATAATATTCCTGTTAGAATAAATATAATGAAACAAATTGCCTGGCTTTTAGGTCAATGGGTGAAGAAAGCTTTTGGAGAATACAATTTTTACAAGGGAGAGCTATAAACAACAAGTACGACTAATGTTATTTTGGACACTGAAAGGATTAAAAAAAGGACTATTTTAATTTAATTTAATGTTCCATCAAGAATTCCTCGCATAGATTATTTAAGATGGATGGGTTATGCCTCATTAAGCAATGTACTCCTCTGAATAGCTGACAAAAATGCATATAAGGGGGCATTGACCCTCCATTAACCGACTATTCCTGAAAAAAAAATCCACAGAAAAACTGAATTTGAAAAAAAATGTAAGACCACAAATGAAAAATGAACCCCAATCTACGCTCGTGAAGTCTCAAAAAGTCTCTATACAACCAGCAAAAAGCCTTCAATCAAGTAGAGGCACAGATCTTATGGTATGGTCTTATCGCCCTTCTGTATGCATTTGTTGAGATTGTGATCTCCGACACCACAACAGCAGTACTTGATCTATATCATCCAGACATCATCGGAATAATGGAGGTTAAATGGAAAACAAGAAATATATGATCGAAGAAAGTAAGATTGCCATAGAAAACTACGAATTGTTTCACAACCTGCAGTGTGATGGGAGAGGACTAGCGTTATGTGTACGGAGGGAACTGAAACCAACTCTTTGTGACAAGCACAAGTCGGACTTCTCAGAAAGTATATTTGTAGAATGTCATGTAGAGGAAAGAGATTCACTACTCATCGGCCTGTTATACAGGAGCCCTAGCAACACGAAAGAGAACACTGATAAACTCAGCGACATGCTAAAAGAAGTATCTAATCTTAACTTCTCCCACGTGATGATGATGGGCGATCTAAACTTTCCAGTCATTGACTGGCATTTGGAGCAAGTTTCAGGCAGGGGTGGTGCAGAACACGTTTTCTTTCTCAAAACGGTAAAAGATGTCTTCCTCATACAACACCAAAAGACGCCAACCCGTTATAGAGAAGGAGACAGGTCCAATGTACTTGATCTGGTTTTTACATACCGAGATGACATGATTAACGACATTAAGTTGAGGCAGGGCTTAGAAAAAGTGACCATTTTCCTCTTGTTATTAGCCTATCATGTTCACGCAGGAACACGTCTGAATTATATAAAAAAAAAAACTAATTTTGCTGTCGAAGGAAGAACTGGGTAACATTGACTAGGCGGAGGAATTGGATGATCTGCAAGTAGATGCAGCCTGGGAAAACATAAAGAAACATATCAACACAGCTATCTCCAAATCCACTCCAATAATTAAAACAAACAGCAGAAGATCGAAGAACTGGATGGACCAAGACACCTTATCATCAGTCAGGAATAAACACAAACTCTTCAGAAAATGGCAAAGCACAAGAGAAGAGATTGAATAAAGGGAATATTTAAAAACAAGGAATCAAGCAAGGAAATTATGTAGAAGGGCACAGAGAAAGATGGAGGAAAGAGTGGCATCTGAGTCAAAGACAAACCCAAAGCTTTTTGGAACTATGTCAACAGAAAAACAAAAACCAGGACAGGAATAGCGGACTTGAAGAAACCTGACGGTTCCAAGACGAAAACGGACAATGAGAAGGCGGAAATATTAAATTCATTCTTCAAAAGCGTCTTCACAGTCGAAGACATGGGTCCCCTCCCAGATCCACCAACCTACAGCTACTCAGAGGCCTTGGAGGACCTCAGCATCACTGGAGAGACAGTTAAGAAGCATGTGGCCAATCTACACACAGGAAAATCTGCTGGACCGGACGGATTGCCACCACTGATACTAGCTAAAGCAGCAGAGCAACTTGCGAAACCTATGGTCCATCTCCCCGAAGATTGGAGAAAAGCAAACGTGACACCAATATTCAAAAAGGGGAGAAAAACGGTCCCCAGTAACTACAGACCAATCAGCCTAACCTGCATAGCATGTAAAATCATGGAAAAAATTGTGCGAGATCAAATCATGAACCACTTGCTACAAAACTCATTGATTGCTAAAGAACAGCAAGGGTTCGTGCCCGGTAGATCATGTATCACTCAACTGCTCGAAGTAGTGGACATATGTACAAACATCATTGATGAAGGCGGGAGCTTGGACGTCGTCTACACTGACTTCCAAAAAGCGTTCGACACAGTCCCTCATCGAAGACTTCTCCTTAAGGCAGCAGCTCATGGCATCACAGGGAAGGTGTTGGGATGGGCCAAAGATTTCCTAGCCAACAGAAAGCAACAAGTCGTTATCAACAGCACCAAGTCACAGGAAGCCAATGTGTGCAGTGGCATATCCCAGGGCAGTGTACTAGGACCACTACTGTTCGTTATTTTCATCAACGATCTCCCCACCAACGTAATGAGTAATGTAAATGTGTTTGCAGATGACACAAAGGTGTTCAACAGAAGCGATTCAGAGTCAGGCTCCAAAGAACTGCAAGACGACTTGGTTCGACTTCAGACATGGTCAAATACATGGCTACTTAAGTTCCACCCGCAGACATGCAGTGTACTGAAACTGGGGTCACAAAAGTCTGCAGCATCATACTATATGACAAGCAATAGTGGAGAGGGAGACAGCACAAATGTGAAACTTGACAGAGTCAACAAGTGAAAAAGACAATATTGTCATTGACAATAAACTGTGCCTTAAAGACCACATAGCACAGTCGATCGCCAAAGCAAACAGGATAGTTGGGCTTATAAGACGCTCTTTTGACTGCTTATCTGTAAGCACCTTCATTCAGCTATTTAAGAAAATTGTTCGCCCACTTTTGGAATATGGCCATTGCGTTTGGCAACCACTATACAAATCACTGTGTAGCGACATCGAAGATGTACAGAGAAGAGCGACCAAACTTGTGGGATCACTGAAAGAGAAACCCTACCCTGAGAGACTAAAATTGTTATGTCTACCTAGCTTGGAATACCACAGGCTAAGAGGAGACATGATAGAAGTCTATAAATATCTCCATGGTTAATGCGATGTAAGCAGACCAACATTCCAGCCATCACTCGGTAGTAAGAGGTAATTCCATGATGCTACAGAAACAACGATTCCGACTGAACGTCAGGGGAACTACTTCGCTCTCAGGGTAGTGACACAATGGAACAGTCTCCCAGACTCGGCCGTAAAAGCACCATCAGTGAATACTTTCAATAGTCGTCAAGACCGACACTGGAGTAATCTACCAATTCTATATAGCCCCTCCTGTCAGAATCCTTAGCTAGGCCGCAATCACCACGCATGTTGCTTTATTGTGAAAAGAGACGATCACGAACAGACCTTAATTTGGCCTTAAACGTGTAAAGTCAACTCAACAGCACTGCCCGGTTTTCAATACACTAGAGACAGAAGCCAGTGGACACAGGTAAACAGACTTCGACGCGAAACAGGTAAAACAGCATTCATGCTGGGGATACCACGATTCCCAGGTCCGCGTCACAACAGGGCATTATGGTCCATCTGGTGCCTTTACAGCAGTCTCCATCTGCAAAGTACGGCATGTACTGAAGACACCAGCTTGATACTGATGACGGCTATTACACTTCTTCCATGGCCACCACTCACTCGAGGCAAGAATCGATGTTCCTCTGTCATGTGCAATACTGTCAATAGCCTCTTGATTTTACAGGTTAAAAAACGAGTGCTCACAGCAAAACATGTCATATTTAATTATGTGAATCATCAGAGCTGCATTGCCTAGCTACTGAGATATTGCGATAATGTATCGTAACGACAGAGTTGGGCGGGGAAACTTTGGTCAGATGGACGGAGAATATTCGGTTGGAAGTGTAACCACTCTTGCTACTGCTACAGGATACTACAATGTCCTTGAGCGGAAAATGAGTGAACCTAATGCAAATTCCAAGACAAAAACGGCAACACCTAATCCTCTAATTGGCAGAGCAAGGGAGCGCCATAGTGGTGAATGTACAAGAGCCTACGGGAAAGACGCCGTCTACTCAAGAAAATTACAGGAATTCGAGCTAAGAATAATTAGTTTGTCTCTTTCAATATTTTATAGCAGCCCTCTAATGATGGCTTGACGGAAATGAACTATACAAAGAGTCCCAAATTTCTTCTACTTTTCACTCTTTGGCAGAAGACAGAAGTGTGATCCCAACCAAATGATACGTCATTGGACTTTCTTAAAAAAAAAACAAAAAACGAAACGTGTCTGGACAACAGCCGGGTGGCCTTCATTCAAGTACAAGCGATATAAGACCGAATGTTGAGAGATCAATGTTGAAATGCACTTATAAAATCACCACAGTAAATCCCAGGATCCATTCAAAGGAAACAGATTGATTGATTGGCTGATTTTGGAAACAAACGTGGGATGATTATCTTTGGAAATAAATTCTACTTGAAAAGCTAGGCTTGTATCAAGATAAGACAGGTGATAGGAAAGAAGACAATTAATGTGCATATCATCTCCTCACGCACCAGTGGATTCTGAATTTATCATTGAAATAAAGCGTCGACGACAGATACCTTAGATGGGATAATTCTCAATCAGGTGAACAGTCAACAAAGAAAATGATGTTTTGTTCCGAGTTTGTACACACACACACACACACACACACACACACACACACACACACACACACACACACACACACACACACACACAC
>JBCJKF010101592.1:0-10395 GCA_039654545.1 Plocamopherus ceylonicus
CCAATTAGAGGGGTGATTTTGATAATAAAAATACCGTTTCACTGAAAAAACGTCCAGTAAGGCGAAACGTCCATTTAACCGGCGTCCAATTAGGCGGTAACTACTGTATATATATATATAGGTGTATATAATTGTGTCTGAATCTTTGTATGATAGTATGTCTGTTATTGTTCATTTTGAAAAAAAAAAAAGAAGCCTGAAACTAAACATTTTGTTAACATTTGAGATGCCCCAGAAGGTTAAGGGGGTGTAAAGCAATAAATCAATCAAAGCTTAAGATTTGTTTTAAGAGTTTTCTATGCTTTGATAGATTACAAGATTTCACAAATACATGTATTATTGAATTTTGCTGAAGTACTGGTGATATACTTTTCGTTGTACATGTAAAATGTCTGTCACATCCATAAATTTTAATGGAGAAATGTTTCAAAATATCATAATATGTATTTTTTCTTCATATTGTTATTTTTTAAATTGCTCTATGTTTATATCAATTTTGCTTCAAAAAGACATGTTTCAAGGCTGGTGAATCTGTTGATAATATGTTTAGTCTTGTGTGTTCTTTACAATTTGATCATTTTCTATGATTCTATTTTGATAAATGTCATCTTTAAGAATGTTACATATAATAATTCAAACCAATATCTCAGTAGATATTGTAAAGACTATTTAATAGCATCCTCTAGTGTTTGATATTTTTAACAAATTGCTTCCACTGCATATTAATAGAATATGAGATTTTATCTTTGAAGTGAAAACTTCATGTTATTTAAAAGAATGCTGCTACTCAGTACATGTGTGTTATATGAGAAGACTGTAAGTGTGAAGCACTACTCTATTCTTATATTCCTAAATAATTTTTTTTTTTAATGTCTCCTTATCAGATGAACAGCCCTTCAGGGATGGTGCAGTTGATCAAATACTTTGAGAGTCAAAGTGAACGTTTGGACAAACAAACCATTCAACCTCATTCAGCTTGTCTCAGCTCCAAATTCGAGTCCCTCATCAAATTTAATGGAATTCCTATTCTACCACCTGCTGTTAGTAAAATCTCAAAATTTCTCACCATGTACTTTGAATTGGAATGTCTGCTATTTATTTTTGGAATACATACACTAATTTCATTAATCAGTTCTTTTATGATATGTTGAATAGTGAGCTTCTTTCTGTAATTTGAAACAATTTATTTTGATGGATTTCTTATTTTGAGTTTCAAAGAGAATAGTAATATTTTGAATTGATTAATATGGATGAGGAGGAGTGTTTATTGAGAAGTTTTTATCCATTCATGTTTTTATGTTATTTATTTTCTTGAACATCATCAGATGACTGCCAACAGTCGAGCAGAATGCAGGCGGATTAAAAGGGAGGCTGTTTTCCGGGAAAAGAGGCACAAAGCCAGACAGGCCCGTTCTGCTTCTAAGACAGATTTTCCCGCTTTAGATTCAAAGGTTTGTGGCTTTATTTGAATGTGTAAATTCATTCTCATAGACTTTACTCAAGCAATTGAATAGATCTTTAACTCTTAAAATCCTGTCAATATCATACTGCCAGGTGTGTGTGTGTGTGGGGTGGGTGGGGGGGGGGGGGGGGGGGGGGTTTAAATTGCCTTTTCATGTGGTATCAGTACACTGAAATTGTATGTTTCACATTATTAGATTTTTTGATTTTTTTTTTTAAACAAGTTTATCATTTATTTATGTTTGAAAAACCCCAAAGAAGAGTCAATTCTTAATGCTTTTTTATGTTTTCTGTTCTCTATTTTAACACTCTCATACCGTTTTGCAGGATCGTCCTACAGCAAGACAGTTAAACTTTGATTCTGAGTTGCAATCAGAGGAAAGTGCTCCATCCAGTCTCCATCATCGTCTGGGGGCAACCAATCCTCTCAGTACATTTGCCACTGCTGAAACGGAAGGAAATGCTGAAGACTTTGGCATGAGGACTATTGACTCCCTTGCCTCAGACCTTGCATCCCTCGAGGAGGGCACGTTGCCAACAGTATTCAGTGGTCATACTTTGAATTCGGCCAAGGAGCAGAAGATCTCATTCAATTTAGACCATTTATGTAAGGAATTAAAAATACAGGACCTGGGTTCCACGAGTGGAAGTGACTTGAGTGATGCTTTACAAAATACAACTACCTTAGATGGAGACTTGATTCGAGGTGAAAGGTGGGCAGAGAAAATCCAGGCCCACAATGTGACATCTGAAGGACAAGGCCAGACAGCTAATTTTTGTCATGATAGTCAAGATACAGTCGTAGAAGTCTCACCAGAGGCAGGTATCACCAGCCATAATACAGACCATGGGAGCTCTTCAGGATTTGGGGAGAAAACAGAGCAATCTTATTTAGAACAGACGCAGACTAGTATAGGTAGCTCCCCTGGCTGTGGATCTACTACCACCACTGACAGCCAAAAGAGCAAAGTTCATTTTGCATCATTCATCTATGAATATAACACGAGTGCAAGCCAGTCATTTGATAGCACTGCTATTGTAAAGAAAAAAATGTCTCCTGATAACACTGAAGAAGAGGAAGGCAGGGCTGTTTCCAGGAGGGGGCATAGTATTTCATTTTCCAATTCTTTTGACACTAAATATAAAGTGATTCCTTCAAGTAAAGCAGCTGAAAAAGAGGGCGCTGGTGGTCTCTTGAACCGAGTATCCCTCCAGCAGGACAGTGAGTCCTCTCCTGGCACGCCTCCTTTTGATGCCAGCGCAGGAGTGCCTTTTCGGAATTATACCCGCAGTGATCCGTACAACTCTGACAAGGAAAATGAAGAACACATAGCAACCAAAGTGTCCCCTAAACCAGGTAGTAATAATAAGCATGAAGCTCAGACTTCTTATGAACAATCAGGAGACATTTCCAGGTCACGTAGTGCTGCCAGGCGATTAAATATGGGGGATCATCAATCTGGAAGCAGAGGACCAAGAGACCATGGTGATGGAGGCCATTCTCATCTTCACGGAGCTGAGTCTCTGGCAAGATATGGCATGGGCTTTACCACATTTCAAAGGTATCCTCATTTAGGAGACACGGGGGAAGCGTCTGTCTCCTGTGATTCAAGTGACCTAGTCTCTGTTTCTCAGGTTTCATTACCAAGATCTGGGGGAATTTTGTCCCTTGGAAAACACTCTGTGTCAGACTCCAATGCATCTTCAAAGTCCATGACACTCACAGTAACATCTGGATCTAGCAGTAGCACTTTAAAGGAGGACTTGACTCCAAAAGAAAGCAATGACTTGGGTCTTAACATTGTGGACACGGAAAATGTTCAAGTTGACTTTCAGCACAATGGAGATGTTAACGAAGGTCCTCATGTAGAAAAAGATGGATCAAGACCTTCAAATGATGACAAGACATCCGTACAAAAAGAAAGTAAAGCACACTCACCCAAAGAACTGAGCCATTCACCTAAGAAATTAAATATATGCAACCAGCCAGATACAGAGGAATCGTCCAAGGATGCAACAGAAAAGTCCACTGACACACCATTCAAATCCCACATACGCCGTGGATCTTACACTTTAAGTGAACCGTCTCCTGTATTGATGCAAGCAAAATCAAGATTGGAGGCAGAAAGAAAAGGCAAGTCTCAAGCAACCAGTGAGAACCCAATGGCCTTGAAAGGGGCTGGTACACATGATGATCAAGACAAAGTACCGTTACAGAAAAAACTAGATTTTGATGATGCACAAGATGAAACTAAGTCTATGACATCTGTACCAACAGATACCGAAAAAGAGGGAAAAGCTGAACATATTAATAGATATCTTAGCCAGGTACAATTCCAGAATTCCATGAACTTACACAGTCAGAGTCTTGACCATGACAGTGATGAAAACTGCCAAAATGAAGATGTGCCTTATCAAGAATTTGCCTCAAGTTCGTCCATCATTGAAGTTCTCAGATCTATAGCAGAAAGTACTGGCAGCTTAGGACAGTTGTCTGAAGCAGAACTTCATTCTCTACAGCAACAACAAATGGAATTGGCCCGGAAAGCTTTAATTGGACAACAGAAAAAAGATATGGAGGAACTCTTTATACAGCAGGTAAGGATCCTAAAGTCACACATCTGGAATTTTTTTTGGAGTGCCTAATTTTGGTCTGTGTTTATGGTACAGCAACATTTAATATGCTTTTTCTCAATCAGAGTTCTAGTGTGGCAATTATTTGGGGGTTGTGGGTCGGGGTTTTGTTTTGTTATGTTGTTTTTTTCTTCTTTTTATTTTGTCCTTATAACCATGTTCTTATGTTCTAGTATTAAAAAATCAATTTCTGTACTATTACCTACTCAGGTCATAAAGAAAATAAAAAATAAGCTGGACAACTGTAAATATTGAGGGACTTTGTATCAGTCCGAAATTTCAAAGAAATTTGTAAAAATATCATTTAAAGCTGAACTGAACAACTGTCGATATTGAGAGTTTTGTATCATTCTTTCAAATATCAAGGACATTTTTAAAAATATCATTGATAAATGAAATATTCAATCATAAGATTTTTGCTTTATTTATTTTTGTCTGACAAGGATTTAATTGAAAATTGCTATTTCCTTTTTACAGAGAAAAGAAATCATGATGTTTGAAAAAGAAATTAAGTCAGCTCAGGAGCAGCATTTGGAACAGCACAAATTTCTGGTACACAATGCTCCGGAAAATATCAAGGTCAAGGCCCGCAACCATAAAGAAGAGTACAGTCCTGAGAATACGGGCAATTTCATGGATACTTCGAGGCAAGGATCACAGCCAGTTCCAACCAAAAAAACTAGTATGAATTCACTGGACAATATGCGGCAACGGCCAGTGATTAGATCTTCTCAAAGTGAATCTCAAGGTGGGTTGAGCCTGAATCTCCAACCCAAGGTCTATCCCGGTGCTTCAGGGAAATCTCCTCTTGCCAGGAATTTAGCCAGTGGCTATTCAGATTCTCATTCCTCCAAGCACAATGCCAGTTTCAACCAGTTGTCATTGCAGGAACAAACACATGTAAAGACAATTGACAATGACAATGTGTCTTCAAAACAGAAACAAGTATTGGACCCTGTTGCCCTTACCAATCACATCCCTGAATTCAGCAGTTCCTCTGCAAACTCGCCTAGAATACATCGCCCCGTGATGTTTAGATCGCCAAATCTTTTTTCTGACATTCGTAGAAAAGCTAGACATGTTGTTGTTCCTCCTGAGGTAAGTTACTTATAGATCTTGAAGCATTTTATTGTTGTTTGGATCTTCTTTATTGCATAGTTTTGAAGAACGTATTGAAAGCTGAAATCGTTCACAGTAGATAGCAAGATAATGAATATTTTCTGTACCCCAGATATACAAAGCCTTATTTCTTTTGGCATCACATGTTATGTTGGGAATTTGAGTATGTCCCATATTTAAAAAAAATGATAAAAAATGCTAAAAAAAATTATGAACAGTCAAAACAGATCTTTTTTCGAATTATAAAATGACACAACCTCAAAGAAAGCAAATATGATTTTGGAAGACATAGACTAGACCATCCATTACATTTAGAATACATTAAAACAACACGTAGCCATAGATTACTCTCCAAAAAAGCAAGAACAGACAGCTATAAAAATTCTTTCATCGCCTCCCATATTTGACTTCTGCAACAAAACACCCTAAGAACACCTAAATCCCCTATCTAAATTATTATATATTTTATACATATGTGTACATGTATAATATATTTTAAAATTATCTGTATCATGAAAATATCATATGAAGGAATGTTCTGGCTGCTTTCTTTTTAAAACATTTTTCTTACAGAGAATATATTGATTTAATGTTATGTATTTATAATTTATAATCGAATAATGATGTATGTTATATATTTTGTATGTCGATATTTATCCATGATCAAACAAAATTTCTCAGTTTGAGACAATAAAATCTATTCTGATTCTGATTCTGATCTACCGCGCGCTCATTCATTGTTAAGTTTCAACATTTCCTCAACTTCTCTGTGTTAACTATTCTTATCTGCTATACATTTATATGGTTATCTCTTGTTTGCTTTGCTCATATGCCCTTTTGGCATATGATTTAACTTAATTTATAGACAAACATGAATTGATAAAATCTACTCAATTTCAAAGGCCCTTCAGCCTGAGATGAGAGCCAAGTTTGATAGGGTGAGTGCTGTGGCCAAAGGTTTCCTCACCAGGTGCTTACTGAGATCTGACAAGGTTCAAGAGCTGATCAAGACAATCAAGGTAAGGTAGACCATTTAGCATGTTCATACTGTTTAATGTTTAAAGACCACTTTTATCCTATCAAACTGATGAAAATAATGTTTGTCTTTGTCTTTTTGTTTCCCATAAACATAATAATAATCTACCAAAAGAGGATGGCACCTTATATTTAAAATAAAGTGTATGTCCAACTTCATTTTTAAAATTTATATTTATAATAATTCTTTTTCCTTGTGTTGGAATGATTTAAGTTTCTAGAGCATCAAACATTCTCTATTTTGGGTATATTAAATGAGAAGTTCATAGTTTGGTTTAAATGTGCTTTTTGTCTTCATTTTCCAGGACACAAGAGATTTTGCTAATAATTTTCAAACTGAAACACCAATAAAGAAGGGTGTGTTCACAGCGCAAGATCGTGGTCTTTTAGAGAGAATCATCGCTCAGGTAATTGTTCTTATCCAGAATAAATACATATGCCTTTTGTTTTAGTTTTCATTTAGATTTACACTTAAATGCTAGAAAATTTATCAAGAGTAAAAGTAAGTTGTACTTTATTCAGAAAGCAGAAAACGTGTACCTTTCTCATTTATTACGTTTCACCAAATCAGACTTGAAAAAAGTGATAAATATTTTTTTAAGTTAAAAAATGATGGGTAACATTGAGGCCCAAGAGTAATTTCAAATCCTATGATGTCTTTCTAGATAATAGGGAAATACAAATAGAGCAACCATTACTTTCTTGGAAGGGTTGGGTTTTTTTTTCAATATTTATCCTTTGCTTGGCTTTACATTCTTTGTAAACACTCTTTATTGATATTTCCATCACAGCTTCAAGCAGCTCTACTTGACATCCATGAGATTTTCTTTGAGATTTCTAGTGAGGAGCGTATGGCTTTAATTGAACATACTCGGAGAGTGGAGTATGACAAAAGGATGAAGGCAGTAAGTATTGCTTATAAAAAATAAAAAATAAATATTGTATTTATATAGCGCTTTTCGCCGAAGCCTCAAAGTGCTTTACAATACATTTATTCCCCCAGCAGGCATGCTCCCTGGGGAACATACGGTAAAGTGCAGCCCATTTGGTGCGACATTTACCAGCCTATTGCCAGGTACCCCTTAGACACCTTGGTAGGTTGAAGCAACTGGAGTACATTTTCTTGCTTAAGGAAAAAAAACACAGTTGTCACAGACAGGAATCGAACCCGAGACCCCTTGATCTCAAGTCCAACGCTCTATCCATTGAACCACTGTGCCTCTGTGTATCATATCATGCTTTTCTTTTCAATGAAATAAACTTTTCTTTTCAACGAAATAAAACATTTTTCTTTATTTGTTTGTCACATTTTTTTCTTTTTTTTAAACAAAATATTCTACTAGTTGATGTAAATTTTCCAGACAATGCCACTAGTTTCAAAGAGTCAGTTGTAAACATTGTATTGTATTGTATTGTTTTGTATCGAATTTCGCATCAGATCATTTTGCAAGCGTTGTAAACACAATAAGATAACAAAATAAAATCTTTTGTTTGACTGCTTAAAAGGAGCTTTCATTTTTATATATGAAGATGCTTTATGATAAATTGAGTACCACATGTATTATGTCAACTTGAATGCTTGTGTCTTCAGTCTAGAGACAGTACTAGAGCTTCAGGACCAAGAATAAGTCAAGCCACACTGAAGGCCTTGGAAAGGAAGAGGAAAGCACGGTATCCTTTTTAACTGGAAAAATAAAGAGCAAGCAAAAAATAGAACAAAGCCGATCAAAGACATTTGACATTGATCAAAACTTTAAACATAGACTTATCTGTCACTTTATGACATAGAGCATGGAGTAATAGGAATGGGTTGGGTTGTTGTTTTTTTTTTCATTGTTGACAACCTCAAATCCTTGAGAGATTGTTTAAAATGAAATGATCTTGATCTGGAATTTTCTTTAATTATGAGAGTTGGTAGATAAGAGCAAATCCTCAGATATAATAAATACAATACTCATGAGGGTGATTTGATTTGGATTCAATAATGAAATATTCTTTAGGATAGCTAAATCCCTTTGTAAACTTGATGCACATTCAGTATTGCCTGTTAATGTTTCTTTTTCAAATTAAGTTTGATTCCTTTACAATATGAAAGGGAAGCTGAGGCATCTGCCATTTTAAGCAGCACATCCAGACCAAAATCAGCTTCTTCTTCTTCGAACAGTCCTAGATGTCAGAACACCAATGACATGAGGTGCGTTGTCACGATTTAAAGCTATAATAAATTAATCATAGAGACCACATGAAGTAACTTTTACATTTGAAACAGAAATATCAGACCAAATAAGTTCAAAATTAAAAACCATCATCTTAAGCATGTTATTTAGATTAAATGATGTAGTGTATTTCTAATGTTCTAGTGGCCTCTGGTATGAAAGAGAATCCATGTATTTGTATCATTAAATAAGATTGGAGAGTAAGATGGGATAATGAATTAACAATAGGCTTGTCATTTAAGTTTAAGCCTTTTTATTCTCCTGGCTCTGTCAAACATGAGATGTTCTTAACAAACTCTTACTCTACATACTTAAAGTAAAAGAATTATTTTGCATTTGCCAGGAATTCTCAGTTTTGAATTGTTATCAGTTTAAAGAGACACATGTTTTACATTTAAGTCTAAGGAATTTGCCCAATAAAGCTTCTTCAGCATTATTGACCAATTGTATTGTGACTATCAGCAAGGTCCTACTGCTACTGTTTGAATCAGTGGGCCATTAAGAAGGCATTATGGGTTTTTAATTTCCAGAGTCTTGAAACCTCTCCAAGGTCAAGGACATGCATCGTTTCATCTCGGCAGTAGGTAAGAGCTCATTAAGTGTGTAATTTAGACAGAATTTTGAAGTATCACTAAGTTTGTGTTATTATGTTTGCAGTTTAGTAATTAATGCTGAAAATATAGAAAACAGAACAACTACAGAACAAGCAAAGGAACATATCAGGCCATTTCACCAAGTGAGCACAACACACATGGACCTTTGGGTATATCAGGGAGAAGTTAGATTTCATCCCCTGTTGAACTATGTAAAGGTTCCTGTTAAGATTTAAACATATTCTGTCACTGTGTGGTCTCTCATTTTTTTTTTTTTTTTTACATTTTTTTTTTACATTTGTCAAAATGGTCATGAATGATTTTCAGTCCAGCATAGTAAGGTAAGAATAAGATGAGATGAGTGGATATGATATTTAATATTCAACCAGTCCTGGAAATAGTTACCAAATACCTCCAGATACCCATACCTACACGACTCCTCACTATTGAAAAATGTTAATACTTGATGCACTCAAAATCTTCAAATCGAAAAATTAATTCTTTTTTACTTTTTTATTTGTTGTGCAGTTCTGACAAAGACAGACCTCAAACAGCCCCTGAAAAGCAGCTCACTCGACCAAAGAGAATGTCTGTCCAAACTTCAAAGCCTGCTCAGTCATCTGCAATTACAGCCTCAGATACCTCAAAAGAAGCTGGCAAAGAGGGTAATGAGTGTGCATAAAGCATTATTGTATTCACTATTGCTAGTTGTATCCTCACATACAATTGTGGTACATGAGCACTGACACAGAGAGGAGAAAAATGGACGCCTTCATAGAAAACAACTGCAGCAAGTCCTCAACATATACTACCCTGTCAAAATATCAAACACGTCATTATACCAAAAATGCAATGAAAAGTCTCTCTCCATCTTTATAACCCAAAGTCGCTGGCGCCTATTTGGACATATCCTGAGAAGAAGCAAAGACATCTCTGCTAATAAAGCCATGCAGTTCTATTTTACCAAATTTGGCAGCAATTTTTGAGGACGGCCAATCACGACCATTGCCACAGTCCTCAGTAAAGATATATCTTAAGCTGACCCTACCCTTAAACTCAAAACGCTGAGCGACCTTGAAATCTCAGATCGATCGCTCAAAATCAAAAAGATTGGAATAAGCTGACCAAGAAGATCACCGAAATTGCTGAGGCATCCTATTCGGTTGAACAAGATGCGAAAAGCAATTAAGTCAGTTGGCTGTTAATACAATTTTGTCAGTTGTCTAGTAACTATCAGGCCTGTCAGTTTTCAGGCAATTTCCTGAAATCAGGCAATGTCATGAAACCAGACAATGTCATAAAACTAGAATAGAATTGTAATAAAAAAAATAAAAACA
>JBCJKF010101703.1:0-10395 GCA_039654545.1 Plocamopherus ceylonicus
GTATTGTTTTCTTTAATTTTTTTTAATGAGTCTGTCTTGTTGTAAGTGCACCTATTGCACAGTTCTTCAACGGGATTGATGTCATTTGTGAATTTGGATGCTGACTTTATTATTCTATCTTGTTTCATCAAATCCATTTTAAAACCAATTTCTACCTTACATGAGATACAGTAGCTCAGAATGCTCTCTATGACAGACCTGTAATAGAAAGTTATTTATATTTTGTCTACTTGTTTGCCTTTGTTTTAACATTGTTTATGTTTTCACTTTATGGCAATTTGTTATCAGTTGTAACTAACACTAAGATATTTATATTTCGATACCCATTCAGTGTCATGTCCCTCAAATTCT
The DNA here is from genome assembly GCA_039654545.1 of Plocamopherus ceylonicus. NCBI lineage: Eukaryota > Metazoa > Mollusca > Gastropoda > Nudibranchia > Polyceridae > Plocamopherus > Plocamopherus ceylonicus. Next base: position 352 of record JBCJKF010101703.1, read on the forward strand.
AGTGGTGTTATGTGATCCTTTTACTTTCCAAAATCCATACCAAGTTCTTTGTCTTATTGACATTTAAATGAAGATGGTAAATGTCACACCACTTGACAAATTTTCTAAAGTCAGACTCATTGTCATTGCCCATTTTACCTAAATGTGAAAGATTTTGGAAACTGGCAATACACCCAGAAAAACGCCAAGTATTTCAGATAACAAAATAAATTTACAGAATCAAACTATAAGCTTCACAATCAATTTTTAAAGACTGCAAAGAGTGCCAAATTCCAAGGTGTTATTTTACATAATAAACTACAATGGAAAGATCAAAACCTTGCATCACATAATAAGAAGGCAAGTGGCCTATTAACACTCCTTAATCATAACATCAATGACTGTTCACAACATACCAGGGATACGTGCTACAAAACTTTTGTGAAACCAATCCTAGAATATGAATGATGTATATGAGATCCACATTATTGAAACAAAATAGATAGCTTACTGAAAAAAAAAAAAAATTACAGACAGATTTATATGCATCGGGTAACACAAAAATAGACATAGAAATTTTACAATGAATACCTCTCATAGAACAGAGCTAGAAACAAAGTCACCATTCTTTTCAAAGTAATTTATGGCTAAGCAGTATTACCACTTGAGTACATGTATTTCAATTTGTAAAAAAAAAAAAGTCATACAAGATATGGTGTTCAAACATTTAAATTACGGTACCATTATCAAATGTAGAGATAGTCATCTATATTCACATTTTCCTAATGCATTCATATCTGGGAATAAAATCCCAACCAATGTAAAATATAGCAAAGAAGCTGTAAATTTTAAGCAGAAACTTAGAAATGTACAATGCCAATTTTAAAAAGCTAGTTATAGTTACCAAAGACACTTTTACAAGAAAACTCAGCTGAGTTTGCCTGCTATTTTGAAGAAGAAGAGAAATCTTCACTCTTGCTGCAACTTTTACTTGATTAATTTCCTTTACTCATCTTTTGACAGTTCTATCGCATGCCCTGTCCCACGAATTCACCGCCTCCTAATATGGAAGCCCGAGATGGAGTGTTGAAGATTCAGCTACAAAGGTCTTCACTTGCTGACGACAAGTACAACTTTAAAATTTGGGTCAGAGCAGAGAGAAGTGAGTCTTGAGACTAAAATTTTGAGTTTCTAGTTTTTTTGTGAGGTAATTTTTCTCTAGTTTTTTTTTTTTTAGGTTGTGGTGTTGGGGGTGTGTGTTAAAGAGATGTTGAACATCTTTTACACAGGCTTCTTGTGATGTTTTTTTTTTTAAAACTGGTCTCATTCGCTTTCTTTGGTAACAAGCATTCACCCTAAGCAAAGAAAGTAGCATATTTCTCGTTATTTTGGAAAACAATTTTTTTAGTAGTTTACCCCCTTTAGCACACACTCCACACAGACTAAATTATCCGACTGTTTGTCCCTTTTGTTGGCATATGATTCTGACCTTGTATGCACAAAGGAATTGTCCACACATCTCCACAACATCACCCACCATTACAATGTCATACTCAATGATCCAGACTTCAACAACATTATTAACTGTCTGACAGCGTTGGGAGGCAAACTGGTCAAGGAACAGTTTGAATTGTCAAAAAAAAAAATAAATACTCCCACACACCGGCCCCACAGACCTCTGCCTCCACAACCTCTGCTACATTCATTGTTACAGGGGAAACCCAGCAAAAGAATAGTTATACTTCTTCTGTTCGTGTTTGTAATTGTGATTTTTTCAAATGTTATGAAATGCCATGTTGGCATATTTTTTCTTTAAGAAGTTTCCATGTACAACCCCTCTTTTGTCAATCCATGTTTTGTAATTGTCGTTTTCTAAAGACAAGACTGGCTGTGACTGATGAAATTTCAGGCAGTGGTGTGTTACATAATGCTGATGTAATCCCTTGTCGACGTGTAACAAGTACACAGGAGGGGTGCTTTGGGATAGTGTCTTCAGTGACAAACAGATGAAATGCTGTTGTTCAAGTTTTGGGCCAGCAACAATTTGAAGAAAGGATTGCTCAGCTTGAGCGATTTTTGGAACTGGTCACTGAAGACAGAGACTTCAGCATTGTTGACATGACTGTTCCTGATGTCCCTCCCCATTCCCCAGATGTTGTGACTGCCCCTCCTCATACCCCAGATGTTGTGACTGCCCCTCCTCATACCCCAGATGTTGTGACTGCCCCTCCTCATACCCCAGATGTTGTGACTGCCCCTCCCCATTCCCCAGATGTTGTGACTGCCCCTCCCCATTCCCCAGATGTTGTGACTGCCCCTCCCCATTCCCCAGATGTCGTGACTGCCCCTTCCCATTCCCCAGATGTTGTGACTGCCCCTCCCCATTCCCCAGATGTTGTGACTGCGAATAACGCCAGCCAACATTAATGCCATTCATGTTAACGCAAAGGAAAAAACATGAATCAGGGTCTGTCTTTGTCAGTATTTTGATAAGTTATCTCCAGAAAGTTTATGACCCAAGCCAACACAATTTATGATCATCATTCCATATTTTATGTTATCGATTTGACTAAATTTTTCTTTTGTATTTGCAGGTGTTGCCACACCACCTAGTGGCTCCTCAGGCTCTGGTCTTAGCATTGGTGAAATTATTGGCATTGCTGCAGGGGTCATCGTCTTTGTGGTCATCATTTGTGTTATTGCCTTCTGCTGCTGCTTGAAGTCAAGGGGATCTGACAAAGTTAAAGGGGATTCTGCTCCAGCTGTGCAGTCATACGAAAACAAAACAATGAAGAATGGTGCGCATGTCAACTCTTTTGAAGATTCGCCTTCGTCCGACCGTCGACTGTTAGGACGTAATGAAAATGATGATAGTCTTCGTGGCCAGTCGGCACTTGATAGATTTGGTCCGGTCGCTCCCCGAAGACCAAAAAATCCAAGAGAAGAGTCGATTGATGTTGATGTTGAAGCTGGTCGAAGAGAAAAAGGAAGAGAGAGACCCAATCAGCAGCAAGAGAGTGAGGATGTACGACGGTCTCCCCTTTTGTCCGACTTGCACCGCAATCCAAAATTCAGACGTTCATTTCACGAAAATGAAGTTGATGCACAGGACAGGGTGAACAGAATTTCTTATGCCTCTGAGAATTCAACGGAGAATTCATCAGTGAATTCACGGGGTGTACCTTTACCTCCTAAACTTCCCCCTGTGCCAAAATCCCCACCAAGGTCCCCTAGTCCACAACGGAGAGGAGAAAAAATTGCCATGATATCTCGAGACCGGCCACTGTCCTCGTCTTCTGATCTACCCCGCCAGATGGATGAAAATGATAGCCCAGATGATGTCTCTGAAGATGAAGGGAGAAAGAGCAGAAAGCCAGACACAAGGCATACTCTCAGGCCAAACAGAGGGCAGAGAAAATCTAGAAGAGATGAAGAAGACGACAGTGAAGATGAGAGAAGGAGGCGGAGAAAAGAGAAGGAACGTAAAGAAAGAGAGCGGCAAGAGGAAGAAGAAGAGGAAGAGAGAAGGAGGAGGAGAAGGAAAGAAAAAGAGGAGAGGAGGAGAAGAGAAGAAGAGGAAGATGAAAGAGAAAGAAAGCGTGACAGGGATGAAGATGACAGGAGAGAGTATGAGGGCCGATTCAAAAAATCAGCCAGTGGACGGAAATCTAAAGGAAAAGCACCACGCATGGGTCGCTCAAGAAGTACGGGAAATGCCTTAGAGGAAATGGAGAAGAACTATCAACGCTCTCGGTCCAAATCCCCCAGCAGTGTGCGTTCACTGAATTTCGTTGAAGATGATGATGATGATGATTTGGACAGTAGCTACATGCGTAAGTATCTCTTATAAACATCTACGTTAGATCTCTAATGAACATCTGGTCTTCTCTCTTATGAACATCTCTATATCAGTTGAACGTTACTGTTTCTAATAAGCATGTTTCTTCAATGGACATGCATTTCTTAAATGAACATTTGTATTTAACGAATATCTCTATAGTACATCTGGGTATCTCTATGAAAATCTAGGAGCATCTCTGTGACTGCCTTCATTTCTAATTAATATATATGCAGTACCTCTAATGGTCATCTGAAACTATGTCTATTTCACATCTGCAATGTCGTTAATGAATATCTGTAAGTATTTCTGAAGACTTTCTGTATCTTTAGTGAACCTTTGTATCTCTAACAGAGAACTTTAATGAACCTCTGTATCTCCAGTTAGCATCTTTTGCTTAGTTGTGATTGTTGTTTAAAGGTAAATATCATCAAAGTGAAGAAGCAAATTTTTGGGACTAAATATTGAAGAACAAAAACTTATTTGATAAAAAATTGTGCCCTTAGTAACTATTACCTAATGAAAGTTTCTCACTAGTTGATAAAGAAACAATGTATATTATGTTTTTATGGCTTATTGCAGAATTATTTACATCTTACTTCTGATTTTGTTTATTTCATTTGAAGATTAATGTTATAGATATACCTTTTTTTGAATATTTGGTTTCGATGTTATATAGGGTTTATGTATGTCCTGTCATTTCCTTTTGCTTGTTGTTTTTTTCATTTTGTCATGATCTCAAATCTATTTTTTGGTTTCTTTTTTCTGTATTTTACAGCTTTCAAAAGATCGGGCTCGAAAACATCACTGTATGCCTCTCGATCTTCTCTCTATGGTCGTCGACGTAAAAATTCCATGGGAGAAACAATTTCTCTGTCTTCCTATGCTTATGATGATGCTGACTCTCGCTTTGGAGATTTTGATAAGAAAGGCTTGACTCGCAGGGAAAAGGACCGCCTGTTCAGATCCACTGGTGAATTAGAAATGCACTCTGCGACTGCTCAAGTAGTTAGGGAGTGTGCGACACAGACTGGTGCTGAAAAAGCTGTCCATATTTATGGTCGAAAGACAATTGCAAAGTCACGGCCTGGGAGAATGTATAGTCGGGGTAGTCAAACTGGTGGTGGAAGAGAACGGAGGGACTCAACTGGCTCTGCTCGCTCAGGAAAGTCAGGTAGATCTTCGAAATCCAACCGTCTCAAGCACAGAACCAGAAGCCAGGAGAGTCTGGGTAGGAAGGATAGAAGGTCAAGGTCAAGGAACCTTGATGATAGTGACGACAGCGACGATAGGAGGAGTCGTAAATCTCGTTCTCGATCGAGAAATTTGGACTTGTCCGACGATGATAAAGATTCAAGGAAAGGTCGACGTAAACACCATCGCTCAAAGTCTCGTGGCCTGGACGATGACGATGACGATGATAACGACAGGCAGAGTTCAAAAGGAGGAAGAGGGAAGCCGAGGGCACGTCCGAGAAAATCTGCAGGAGCAGCTAGTGTTGATTTGTCCGATTCCGATGGAGCGTCTGAGGGAGGGAGGTCGGCTGCTCCATCTAGCATCGCAGCGTCCATGGCCCATCCCCCTGTTCAGCCCAATCCATACGGCCCCCAGTTTGTCCCCGTCATGGGGCCCATGACCTACCTCCCCACTGCCCCCGGCGGCCCACCCATGGTGCCCGTCTTGCCAACAGCAGTGGGTGGCAGACCCCCCGTGGCACCAAAACCGGCAGTGGCTCCGAAACCCCAGAAATCCAAGTGGGACACTCTGGTAGAGATGACTGAAGGTGAGAAGCAGAGGCGTCACTGGGAAGGGGATACGGAGACAGAATCTGTGTTGAGTTCGGTGTACGGTAATTCTACTGCTAATGGTGCTCACGTAGGGGCTGTCTATGCTCCTCCGTCCTACACCACAGCCCAGAGATATCCCCACCCTAATGTTACCATTAGCTCAAATTACCCCGACTCCTCTGGCAATCCCAACTCTGCAAGAGGACCACGGAATTACAAGCTAGACAGCAGCTATCAACCGTCTGAGAGTATGATTTAAAAGAAAAAGGGTCACTTGTCTTATGTAAATTATCGCTTTTGTAACCGTGCTCTTCTTATGTAAATTATCACTTTTGTAACCGTCAGCGTATGTTTAAATTAAATAATATTATATTATGCTGCAGTGAATCCTCATTGAATGAACCAAACATAATGTACTCTGTAGCTCATCAAGTTGGTTTCTTATCACCCAATAATGGTCTCAGCATTTGAAGAGCCAACAACATTATCAAAGTAAAGAACAGATCACTACATTGTAGGATGGGGCGAATTGCTAGAGTCGATTCTCTTCTAATTGAAATCTGTAAAGCATTCAATATTTGAAAAAGTTATACTGATGTATATTCAAAGTGTTACTTTGGCAGTCATTTTCCTAAATCATTTTACATTCCAAATCAGCAAATTTGCTAGATATACCCTAAATCATTTTATATAAATTTTCCATTGCATGTTTGAAAGTTATTCAGAAAAGCAATAATTGCAAATTTGCATTTTTGACATAGTTATAACTTAAATCATTCCATCTTTGCTACAGATTTATACCTCAGATCATATGAGTCGGTGTATTTGGCTTTTTCCCTCCAATCATTCCAAATTTATTGAATTTTTTACAGATATTCTATACGTTTCTGTAAATGGCTCATTTATAAAATGTGACTTGTAAATTTCATTGAAATGGTTTTATTATTTCTATCATTTTTTGTATTTTTATTGACAGTTTGAATTCAGCCTTCGCAATGTATGAAGCAAATATTGGGAAAAATTCCAAAGTATATTGGTGTATATGAATTCATCATTTGATTTTCAATTTTCGACCTTGTCTCAACATAAAATATGCACATGATATACAAATCATTCCATTTATTTGGGCTATATTATGTTACGATGTTTTAAAGATAGTTAGATCTAGATCCAATTGTTGACATTGGTTTCATTGAGTTATACTACTATTAATAGTAGATTAGTAAATATTACTTATAAAAGCCATGAATTGCTTTATTGCAGTTCATATGGAAGGCATTAAACGTGGTTAATCTTACTCTCCTGATTTTAGACATAGAAAAGAAATGGTCATATACAGTGAATAATTCCAAATTTGCTAAATTGACATTGTTGTACTTCAAATCATTCCATCTTTGTTACTGGTATACCTTAAATTATTCCAAATCTGCATATCTGACAGTTTCTCCCCAAATCATTCCAAAATGTTGTATTTCAAAAGTTTGATAATTTTTTCAGGTGTTTTATACACATATGACTGGCTAAATATTTTTTATGTGACTTGTAAATTTAACCGAAATAGCAAACAATTGACATGGCCCTTTCATGTTGCTATATTTCAATGACATTTAAATTCCATTAATTATAGTATTTATAACAATGAATTGCTAACATGCAATTTGAATGGAAACCTTTGAAATGTTTTTATTCTAACATTCTTGATTGTACACCTAGAAATATAAGGAAAATGGACATAAAATCATACGTACGAGTCAAGTGTCATCTTTTAACTTCTAATTCTTAGATTCTACAACGAAAACATGTTTGATATAAATCAATCTGTAAATACTGCTTTTTCCATATCATATAGTATAGAAATCAAATTTTTGATTTTCATATTTGATAATTTCATAATTCACTTCATTACATCATTATGACGAAGAAAACTATCATGTCTGTTCTTGCCTTTGACTCAGGATGGAAAGTGTTGTATGAGGCCTTTTTTTTTTATTGTAAATATAAATGTGTGAGTGTCCTTGCCCATAACTTTTTTCCCCCCAAAAATACTAAAATACATATATGTCATGGTAATCAAGTATCTAACTTAAATATTGAATTGAAAACAAATACTATTGACAACAATTATACATAAATATCTGTCTAAAGCTTATAATTAAATCCAAAGATGTACAAACCAATTTTTTTCTTTCCAGAATTTAGTCCATTATTTATTTTGAAGAGAAATGAAGATTTTTTTTTTCTGTAACAATATATCAATGTGCTTATTCTTTGCCAGTGATGAAACATCAAGAACATAGGCAAAATTTTGAATTATCTGTTTTGTTTTGTTTGTTTGAGGTGAGGGATCATGTGAAGAATGAAATAGTATTGTTTGACTGTTTTTGTTTTCTTTCCAGCGAGCGTAAAAGTGAAAGTGGTTAAAAGTTCTGATATGGTTTGCTTCCTCTTTTGCTCAAACTTCCAGCATTTTCACCACCTCTTCCTGTATTTTCTCCCATATTTACGATATTTATGAAAGTATGAGTATGAACCCAAATTTACTGCTGATAGTGATAATGCCACTTCATATTTGTTCTTATTAAATAATTTAAAGTTTAGAAGCCTTTGTCTGTAGAAGAGGTTATTTTTTTCTTTTTTTTTCTTTTTTTTTTTTTTTTAAGCATTTTGATATATTATGGCTATAGTAAAAAAAAAAAAAAAAGAAAGATAACATTCACATGCATGTACTCTCTTCAAACCAAGTTTTTATTACTTGCACACCTAGGTTTGATTTTTATAACAGTTGCAAGAATCAAATTCCATCAAAAATATTTCTGAAATTAGATAATTTCTTTATTTAATATATAGCATGCCCCAATTCTTTTTTTTGTGTGTTTTATTTTATTCCATGATCATTATCTCTTGATACTTAAATGATGAACTGTTTTTCTGATCATCATGTTTAAAAAATCAGTCGAGTCACCCTCCTAAAATAACCTGATTTATAATGATACAGTTTGAAATGACTCATGAACATGAAAATACTTTCCTTTTTTTACCTTCCTGGGGCACAGTTATTTATAAGTAGTAATAATTCATGTGAACTTGGGAGTTGAAATCAGTTGCCCTTTTTTGTTTTTGTTTATGGTTTTTTTGTCAGCCGTTTTTATTTTTTATTCTTCCCTTTCTTATTTCATGAACTTTCCCATTTACTATGAATGTTTCATGTGATTCATTATATTTTTATGTTTGTAGTTAATTTCTATGACATATCATAAGGTTAGTGAGAAAGCTCTATGTTTTCATATTGTTCTTAATATAATGTGGATAAGGGAGGTCGGATATACTGGGAACGCATTAAACTGTTAGTATAGATTCTAAAGAGTCAACTGTCATAAGTGTGGCAGAGTCAAAGAGGTTTTTGACTGTAACTTGAATTTTGATATTCACATTAACGGATGTGTAAGTAAGGCTACAAAATGCTCATTTGCATTATATATTGTAGTTTTGATTTCATAAATGTTGATGTATTCATGACATTATATAAATCTCTTATTCGGCCTGTATTGGAGTACTGTACTTTGTACTTGAGCCCTTTGTTGAAACAGCAATCAAAAATCATAGAAAATGTTCATAGGCGTGCAATGAGACTGTGTTTTCCAAATATAGCACTACAAAGCATTAGGCTGTGTATTCAAAATGTAGAACAACAAAGCATACGCTGTTTAATTATCACACTTTTAAAAGCTGAAAAGATTTGTTGTTACTGTAATACTATAAGAAAACAATTTATGTCATACACCTATCTTCCTTGTCCACAGGAAGGAATGATCTATAAAAATATACCTATATTTCACTGTTCTTATCTTTTATATCAGAGAATGGCCAGTAAGTACCAATTTTTTATCCTTTCTGTTGATATACATTTATGTGACTATCCTTGTAGCATGTTAGACTCTCTCTTACACTTTTCTTGTGGCAGCATTTCTCATCTGTGATGGAATTGAAAAAAAACCAACCAACAACTTTAATTCAGACTAAGAAATTGTTTTCAATTTTGAGTACATTTGTACCATGTTCATTTGAATTAGAGCACGAATGATTTTTTATCGACAATTTGCAGACGTTGCATTTTTCAATTGTAAAGACCCATTTCTTCTGAGTAGATTGTGTAACTTTTTATTTCTTCATTTTATTCATATATTTTTCATTTTATTTCTGACGCTCCTCACAGTTGTTGATTTGAACTAGTGCATTGTTTGTTTTCACCGTCACTCAGTTTTTGTTTGTCAACTCAGTTGATTGGTGTTTTATATTTATGTAATTTATATTCTTGTTTGATGTCTATATGAACTCACAGTTGATGATTGAAGATGGATAGGACGAATATGAATTATAAAGAAAAATCAGTCCTCTTATTGTTTTTTTTTTACCTTTACCTCAACCGCTTTATCCAGTGCT
>JBCJKF010101814.1:0-10395 GCA_039654545.1 Plocamopherus ceylonicus
TTAGAATATATTTTTAGAATATTTTTTTTGTTCTTTCTCTCTTTTATAAACATAAAAACACACGAAATATAAAAATTTGTAACTTAAAAAAAAAGAGATTTAATATAATATGTTTAAAGAAACTATAAACAATATTTAAAAAATATTTAAATAAAAATAATACGAAAAACTGAGCTCCTTCACGAATATATACGTCATTTTGTTGAAAGCTGAATAATTTAATTATGAAATATAGCATTATATCCGCACTGAATTTTTTCAGCAAATCTTGCACGAGATTGTGGTTCTGCAGACTATGGCTGATATATTTTTCAGGATGTTGTGCGTGGGAAAAAGCATGGTTTCCTGCCAGTTAGCGTACCAAAAAAAGAATCCGTTTATCCTTCTTTGCAGAAATAACGTAACCGCAAAATAGTCCTAAAATTTTTCTGCTTGCCATGTGAACATCGACAAGCGTATAGCTTCCCCACCGTGAATTGTCGAAAGTAAATCTGTCGACTCGTCTGCGATTTGAAGCAAAGTCTTCAGTGAAAAAAGACTTTTCATGAACAAAGAGAGATTCTCAATGAGTGAGCGAAGACAATAATTTCTCATGCATCTTGCGGAAGCGTTACTCCGCGCTACGTCATCTTCGAGAAATCGACGGTAAATTTTCCTAAGGCAAAGAACGAAGAATGGGAAACCCGCCAAAAACGCCGAGATTTTTCACGTTTGATCGAACGAATGACTCATTTTTCTTCTCGAAGAGAAGCATGACAAAGAGAATATCAACTTTTTATGATTAATTCATTATTTCTTCAATATTTTTGGTCCATCTACCTGCTATTAGAGAGATTAGAGAGAGAGAAAGAGAGACACCATATGCATCAAGTCTCTTACAATTTTCTCAAATTTATTTATGGTTTCGTTTAATGATTCGACGAAATATATTTTGTGCCCTCTCATTTTACAATACAAGTGGGAAAATATAGTTTTATTTCGATATACTGTGATATTAATAGTGTTTCTTTTAAGCAGAAGAGAGTTAATCAAAAAGTTTTGCAAAAGATTTCATTTTAAGTAAAAAAAAAATAAATAAATAAAATGTGCAATATATTGTATACATATATATATTTTTAAATTTAACACATTTGAAAATATCAAAAAATATTACTACTATAAAAATGAATATTGCTATTAATAGTATGTATACCTTGATTCTTGATGCAAGTTTATTACTTATATATTATATATATGCTATAGCAATTTTTCTTCTCCATAATAGCTTTTTTCTGCATATATTTCACGGACGCTTAATATACTCCACTGACAATGTTGAAAGATTGAACGCTTCTTGCTATAATTATTTAGCAGCTACCGGTAGAGAACCATAATTCTTCCCTAACGCTCATGAGGGAAAAGCTTGATTATCAGCAAATAAAATAGCTTCGCAAAAGGACGAGTTCGCAAAATAAGATAATCGATATTTTAATCAAAGTCATTTACCGAACCTTTAATATTGTCGGTATTTAATAAAGTATTTAATAAAGTAATGACGATGTCTGGACGACATAAATGGTTCATCATCTAGCTTGTAAAACCCAACTTTAATTTTTATAAATTAATTCTTTTTTCTAGTAAATTTTTACTAGTAAGTGTCACTAGTAAATTTATTTATAATAATTCATTCAAAATTCGTTTTTCCTAGTTTCTTTCAACTTGAAAGGAATTTATTATTACTTATAATGAGATGTATATAAATGTAAAATGAAATAAAAATGATGATTTATTTTGTATAAGAAAATATAAAAAGATCTTCTCGACTTCATAATATGTACATCGACTCTCTATGCAGTTATTTGTTTATTCTCTAATAAAAACAAGAACGCTCCATGCGCTGTGTGATTTACTGCATTTTTGTCTAAGAAATAAAAACAAAAATCCGTAAAACGGGAACGAGGCGCTCGAGACCAAGCACCGTTCAAACGATGCTCGCGTTTAATCATCGGAATTGAAACTTCTTGAGAAAGAAGAACAGAGACTTCCTCGCTTACCTGTCTTGCCACACCTGAGACACAGGTTCTTAGATAAATCCCGAACTCGTGAAAGTAAGATCAATCGAATAAAGAATATTGTGATTTAACATCGTGAACAATTTGTTAAAAAAACTATAATTAAATGTGAATAATTATTTATGTACATAATTAAAAATTATTGCAATTTTTATGATAATTTAAAATGACTTTATTATAATTATTAAATTAAAATAAATCTTTACATATCAATTGATATTAATTCTGATAATTTATGCCAGATATTTTTTACTTATTAAAAAATTTAGTATTTTGTTTTAGAAGTTCAGATTTATTCAGTTAAAAATTTATTCATTTCTTTTTCGTAATTAATTTAAAAAAATATTATTACGTAGAGAAAAAATTGCGTAATAATAAAAATCTTGACAGAAGAGTATGCTTAATTAAAAAGCTAGGTCAAATTCTTTTTTTCTTCTACCCATCAAAATAATAAATGCAAAAAGCATATATATCTTTAGATTTATACTCTGGTTTAAATATTCTCATATAAAAATACTTCTTTGTGTTGCATGATACTGATTATTTTATGTATTTTTTTTTTATCAAACTGCAGTAAAATACATTCGATTCGTTTTAATAGAAAATTAACGTCCCAATATCCGAAAAACACAAAGCATTATTGTTTTTTTTTTTTTATTATTATTGTTCAGGTGGAATGAAAGATTCGCGTTTCGAATATCGCAATTTCATCCGCATGAAATATTCATACGGTGGAGATTAAAGCGGACAAAACGTAAAAAGTCGTAAAATTATTATAAAACATCATGGCAGCGCGTACGAAAAGCGGCAAGTTTATTAAGGGAGACCGGAGGAAGTTTGGAATTCATTATCATTCCATATCATCAGATAACCGTCCCGCGGGGGTCTGGTCTCAACTAAAGATCGAATTTTGGCGCTCCCGGGCGCGCAATATTGCGACGAAGTTCGACTCGATCAGCGAATAGAGATATCGCAAACTTCCCCGACAAATCTCTTTCGTGATTCAAGCAGGAGATAGAATATCAAATTCGTTGAGCACATGATCGCGGAAGGGATAGGCCGATAACAGAGATGGCTGACGATTAACCGCCTGTTATACTCGCACAATTTATTCATAGTCACGCATAACTCAATCTCGCAAAATGAATTTTGACGTGATACGCTTGCATAATGTTGGTTTCTGTTAAGGAACTATTTTCACAAGCAACAAGACCGACAAATGAAAGCTATTATAAAATACATGGCGATAAGAGAGTACGATAAATGTTTTTTCTAATGTTTTAAAAATATTTATGAAGTTTTTCTCTTTCCTTTTCTCTCTTTTCTTGTTTTCATCTTCTTTCCACTCTAATCTAATTGCCAAATATTCAAACGCAGTGCGAAATGCGTTTGTCATTTTGCGCTTAAATCTAACGAACAAATGAAATATTTCTTAAGTAATTAATAATTGTAGTATTTATAATTGCCGGTTTTTAATTTTCTCCAACAAACATTCCTTGACTTCTGCGCGATGAAAGATCCTCGGGAGCTTGCTTTAATCAATTAAGAATTAAACGGAATTATATCGTGAAAGAAGAAAACCTTATTTGCTAATATTTAATGCTTTATTCGCGAAATTCTAAGTTTATATATCAGCGGTATACGCCATATCATATCGCTTTTGCATAAAATCATGACGATAGTATACAAAAGCGACAATTTTATTCCAATCTCTATTTCCGATTTCGAGTTGCGCAAAGATCTATCGATGCAGTTTCCGATATGCTTTGACATTCGTCTCATGCGAGTTGACGCAAATATTTTTCTAGATTACGGGAAAGATATCAAAGTGAAGAATTCTGTCTTGAAAACGAGGCACGTAGCAAGGTGTTCGCGAATTCGATACGCGCAAAAGCGAAAGAATACCAGCAAATTGAATCAGCAAAATTGAATTAAGGAAAATTTTCAAGCGGAAATTGTATCGCAGCAGCTTTCATAAGATATATGCCACGTTCGTAATGAATAACGTTACCAGACACTGCATTATAATGAATGAATTAGTACAATATTCGTTATTCGTTATTATAATAAACTGTACGGAAGTTTTTCATTGTCGGCTTTCAAAGCTTCCAAAGTAACTTCAATTCATTAATGTAAATATAATATCTAATGATATATTTTTTTATATAAACTCGAAACTATTACGGCCGTTATTACCGTTATTCGGTAGAAAGAGGGCGAAATAAAATTCTATTATTGAAACAGAGGAAGTAAAAACTCAAAATGTTAATATTAAAATAGATTGCTTTACAAAGAAATATCAGAAAACAGGATTTCTATTTACATATTCGAAGAATTAAATAAATGTTTTTCGGATCTATCAGATCTTTTTTTGAGAGCTCACTTCTTCCTACAATTCTATGAATATTCATCGTATCTCAAATATTTGTTCGTAGCGGAAAAACACACGCGAAGATAAAACTGTGCACAGTGCAGAACGTTATCTCCGTGTTTATTCGGGAAGTTGTGCATAGAAGTGAATACCGCGAAGATTTGCCACGCCCGGGATGCCAGTGTATCAGAAACTTTCTTCATAAATCTCTAACAGCGATATCGGAAATAGAATTTCACTCTCATCGCGACTATGATATGAGCACATATGCATGAGATTGCGCGTGTGTACCGTAATATAAGACAATTTTGGAACAAGGGACCGAAGTGTTAAACGCGAGTCACACATTAATGAATCGATTAAATTTCGGCCCGTGATAAGGGATCTCCGCCTAAACTTTGAATTTCATATCCGAGGATGCGTTGCCTCGCAGAATTGCTGTTACACTTGCATCGGCACAATTGATATTAATTTAATTAAGATGCAAAATGACCTCATTGTTTTGTCTAAATTCTTGAACATAATAAATAATTTATTTCGTACAATTTAATTAATTTTTAAATTGAACTGATTCATTTTTTTTCTACCGTATTCACTTATTGACTTAACTACTTTATTGTTTCCCATATTTCTTTTTAAATGTCAGTTTTTGGGATGATAGAAAAAAAATTCGTTCTGGAATAGACAAATAAATTTAAAAGTTTAAAAATTATATAAATTTGATTATTTATATATTTATTTTTTACTAAAAAAGAATCAATATCGGTATCAATATTTGAACATATGGCGGCTTTTTTTAACAAGCTAGCATGGCAGTCTCAATTGTCAATGTCTCAATTTAAAACTTCTGCCATGTTCCAAAATACCAACAACGCGACACATTGGCTTTTGAACGATACATGTGACGCGTCATACATTTTTATGAAGTCCTCGCCATCGCGCTGTGCGCGAATATTGCAACAACGTGTCGAAGAACACCAAATACTTTCTTCAACCCTTGCCGTTGGGATTTACTTGCGGCCCACCAACTTTTTGATATCCCAAGATTTCGCTCGTCACATGTGATATGTGTCTCTCCCTTTTTCTCTCTCACGAAGTTGATTTAAAAGAAAAAGAAAATCTTGTTAGCAATGCACGCGACGTACTAGCACCAAGACATACAGCAGGATAAATTGACTTCAAGAATATATATATATATATATATATATTTTGCGTAGCTACAAATTACATATTCTGGTTGTGAGAGTATCGGTATCATAAATAATGTCGCAAAGTCAAATCATGAAAGCGCAGATTGAGTAGCAAGTTATTGCTTTTACGCTTCTTATTGCTTTCTGTGTTGAATATATACGTTGCATAAGCGAGTGACTGGATAGTTATTTTTTACTCATCTCCCTGCAGGATTTTCGTAATTCCGGTACGAGAAAAAAACGACGAACGAGCACGCGGGGGGTCCTGAGATTCCATTTCTTTTCATTTCGCTCTGGAAAAAAAAAAATATATATGGCGTATTTTTCCGTGTCAGTCAGTCAATCAAGCTTTCATGTTCGTCTGAGAAACGACGGAAACGATGACAGCGAATGGAAACTTCCGCAGAGCTTTTCGACGGTTAACCGCGCGGATTTCGCCCGTAATGCGATTTATCCGCCACGCAATTCCTTCTAAATAAACAGCTGAGATACAATGTTAATCCTCTTACGGTTGTTGCTTTCGGAACGATTCGATTGCAATGGACGGGAGTGCGTTAGATCCGTGAAAAACGCGGCGCCATAATCTCGTTCGATAAGGCGATTTTAAAGGCTTTAAAGCGACAAATGCACGCAGCACGAAAAACACATCAATGCCTGTCTATCGCATTTACGTAAAATGCGTCACGCATTTTAATAACGCGCTTTCGCGACATCAGAATTTGTTATCACATGCATATTCGCAAAGTATTTAAATATCAAAATGCTTCAATGTCATGTGTATATGTAATTTCATATTTCTCAAATCCATTGCAATATCTTTGAGCACAGTTAAATAAAATAGCAATTATTTATAGTATATTTTTTTATTTGCTAAAAGTTACTCGAAATAAGAGTGTTAATGCGTAATGTTAATTCGTCGATTAAGCCTTCTCATTTCTTTTTATATATTAATTTCCTAATTAGGAGTAATAAATTCAAACAATAAATTAGTACTTAATGATGTCATCTAAATTTAATTTGGATGTGATGAGAATGCCAACGGAGAGAAAGGGAGCATGTAAATGCATATTTTAATATGTATAATCAATACATGAAATAATCAACTTTGTGCCTGCATCTCATCAATGTAATGAAGCGATATATTTCGTTATATTTCCCATAACGAGCACTTTGAATCATTCTAAATTGAATTATTCGCGCACTTTATGTACGCGTTTCATAAAATAATTCATATCTCTAATTTGATAATGAGTTAATTATGTTCGTGGAAAATTCGATTGTCGGGAACTTTATAGCTTTCAACGAACTTTAATTAACATACCTTAATTATACATCATTTTGAGATTCAAGAAAACAATATATAAACCCGAGACAAAGCTTGTGTCCCATGAAGTACAAAGCTCGCAAAAAAAAAGGAGAGAGAGAGAGAGAAACTGCTATTATTTAGGTCGTACGAAAGAGAAAAGAGGGATTGCTGGTGACAATCCAAACGACAGTTTTACGCGCGTCTCGCTGCGTAACTCTAACGCAAAAATGAGAGATTTATCCAAAGCGATATGGGCGTCCGTTAGTTTGATCTACGGGCGTCAACTTTCACCTCTGCCGTTGAAATGGCTGAATTTGTCAGCGGTTTGCCCCGAACGCGCCGTAACTTTGCCGCTCGTCGTTTTTACTCGCGGTCTCGCCGCATATTTTCCCTTGTAAATACACCCCATTGCATGATTTTTCCTGCACGCTCCGCACGCGCTTGCAAAGTTTTGACGAGTGGTATTACGTAAAACCAATTCCGGCTACTTGGATAAATCGTGGAAATTGCGGGATTACCTTAGCGTGCGCGCCAGTTTTAATCAAACTTGGCGCAGATTTATAGTAGAAGGCAAGAGGTGAGATACAAAGCACCTTAGAGATATCTTGGAAGACGATTTATACAATACAATAATAATGTTGATACTTTATTTGCGGCAATATTTTTGAAATATTTTTGACATATAGCTTAACATACTTCCAATATTGATCAAATGTGAAACATCCTGGACAGAAGAATTTTGAGAACACATGTATATTTTATAATGCATGTTATATAATAATTATCGTTATAGTTGCGATTTTTATTAGATTATTCTTTCTCTTGCGTAATTTTTTTTAAATTAACAAATTTAAAATAAAATAAAAAACTGAACTTTGAAAAATATTGTTAATCTATTATTTCAAAGTTGCATAAAGAAAAATAATAAACTTTCAATCGATTTTTATGCAGCTATTTACAGTCTCAGCCTTTCAATTTTATGAGGTACTTTTGTTTTAACTTTCACATTTAATTTGCATTGCTGTGTCATATAAATACTTAAATATACGCAGTGCTTAAACGATAAAAAAGAAATCATTGATTATTTTCTTCGCAACTTTGCGAAGAAGAGAATGCAACATTGTTACTAAAGTAGATCAAAGAGAACTTTTGTGTGAAAGAAAAGCGAGAAAAATATATGAAAAATAGCTGAATAAAAAAGCGAACACGTACACGGTATACTATCGCCAACGGTGCTGCTTTTGTGCTTTAATGCAAATTCAGAATGATGTTTTGAAGAAGCAAATAAACAAGCTTTCGATACATATTTCGAGTTGCTTGTTGAAATGATGACGTGTCTATATGGAGCGTATATAAACTTGATGCACAAGTGAAGTTTATCAAATGAGAAATATTTCAGAGTGCACGAAGCGCTACAACTTCGCAATAAGCCATTTAATTCTCTGGAGGATCACTTCACAACAGTTGTGAATTACAAGAGCACTATATCGAATCACCCGGGATAAAAAAATAATGTATAAATTTCAAAACTGAATAAAAAATTAGATAATTTAAATTATTTTTATAGAGAAACTTTCACATAAAGTTACGTGCATGCGTATGTGTAAAAATACAAATCCAAGTTTAATTTATATAAATCAAAATCATTGAAACATTATTCCATTGTTTTTCATTTTATAATTACAAAGATCATGTTACAAAAGTTTACAAACCTATATAAAATTGTTTTATTTTTACTAACTGTAATGTTTTTACAATATTCTTTTATTAAATGTTTTAAATGTTTCTTTTATCAATGCTATTAAATGTTTAAAGAAGTATTTTTTAAACATACATATCGTATTATTTATACTTTTATTATAGTAAAACGTGTTAATAAATCTCTGTCGCAAGTTGAAAGAAGGAGGAAAGCGTGAATAAAATTGCTAGGGCTTCAACGAGCAAACAAAAGCTCCGAATACAAGATAGAAATGAAAAAGCAATATTGTTTTCTAAAAAAAAAAAGATCTAATTTTTCATAACTTGACTTTTTCGCGCAAATATTTGTATAGAACATTAAACCTTTGGAATGTACTGATGTGTTTTTGGGAAACGATTTTACCGAGCATTGTTTGTTATTTGTATTCAAGATTTATTGGCGACGCAATCTGACGCGCGACACAAAATATGTGGATACAATCATACAATCACTGATTCGATAACTCTAGACGTTGGATGACAAACGTCAACCGAAAGAGGAGGTGAAATTATACGCTCGTTACTCAAAGCATCGCGTCGACGTGAGTCCCAGCGGGAATAGCACAAGTTAGGGATATCGCGCACAATTCGTGTGTGATGCGCATAATAATTTGCGAATCATATTCCTACATTCCTACATTATTCGCATACTCCGTCGTCGTGTACTGATTCATTAATACAATAATAATATCGGGCGTATGCGTAAGATATTTGAGCGAATTTCAATTTTTCCCGATTTTGTTTCGTAGACCGCGATTAATTTTGCGGACTTCGTGGCCGCTAACAATTCGCGTGCTCGGTTAAAAATCGTGAAAGTTGTGGGATCGGTTTGTGATTTTTTTCTTCGCAGTTTGATGCCGAGAGTATCGTGACAAGCGCGCGCCATCCATTCGAAAGTGTATGGAAAATTACGAAGAAAAATAGAAAATCGAACATTTTTACTGTTGGTCAGATTTGTATTACTTTTTTGATAGAAAAAAGAAATTGACAATAAATATTTAATAAATGCGCGATTCAGATTTCAGCAAAATTATAAAAGAAATGTCATCAGTCGAAGCTCTTTGTTGCATGAAGAGCATGAGCATAAGTTTCGCAGAATCATGAAAGTATGCAAATGTTACAATGTGAATTTTTTCAAATATGAAATTTTATAGTTTTGCTTCTAGAATATAAATATTTGAATTTTGGCGCAGCTTTCCGTAGCAAAAATCTCCCTGAATTCATTCAATTTAAATTGGACAAGAGACATTGTACAATATCATTTTCGAATTTCGCTCACGTAAATTCTGAGCCTCATGTCTCGCAATTTAGCCAGTCACGTTGTAACTTGACGCTTTAAGCGACGAATTTTGTCACCGAGCTTCAACTACGCTATTACGTGCGTCGACAAGACGCTGGACAACTGACCGCATGAGAATACCATGACGGCTTAACCAAGATCGATATCCAAATGAGACGATTTCTACGATAATTTTCCTACTATCTGTTGCTTTATTAAATTAAAAGATTATGATATTAAATAATTACTAATAATCTAAGAGAGAGAGAGAGAGAGAGAGAGAGAGAGAGAGAGTTGCGAGTTGATGTGACATCATCTTCAAGAAATGAAACAAGATCGTAATAAAATAATCGAATAATAATTATTATTCGATACGCATTTACAAATAAGCAGCTTTCAATCTAAATTATCAGACTTAACACTATTTCCTCTGATTTTATTTATAATGTCGAGTATTATAC
>JBCJKF010101925.1:0-10393 GCA_039654545.1 Plocamopherus ceylonicus
ATAATAATAATAATAATAATAATAATAATAATAATAATAATAATAATAATAATAATAATAATAATAATAATTTGGACATATAGGACACCTTACCTTCTGGGTAAAGGAGCTCAGAGCGCCTTACAATAATTACATTAAAAAGTAGTGTTTAACCTAAAATTTAAAAAGAGGGAATTCAATTGCTAAAAAGAAATAGCGATTGATTAAAAATACAGGCTTTGTATAAATTATGTTTAGAAGACTAATTAAAGTTGAAATAAGCTTTACCTAACTTAAGTTTTTTCTTAAAAACGTCTATAGAAGGGTAGGTTTTACAGTAGTCATTCAAGTCATTCCATAGGACAGGAGCACTCACTATTCTAATAATTTTAGCATTCATACTTTAGCATTGAAAGATTGTTTCATACTTTCAGCCTGTATATGTAAATTGTTCATTGCCTTACAAAGGTAAACTAGAATTTAGATCTAGTTTCTATTAACTATGTAGATCTACCAGCTAAACTAGATCACTAGATCAACTAGGTCTTGCTATCAAAAGTAGACAATGTCAATGAAATAACAAGCTCCAACTACCTTTTTAAAGCAATGAATAATTTACACAATTTACTGTCCCTTTTGTCCCTGATGTGAATTATAACTATAACAGCATTATCACCCATTACGCGAATAATGTCAGCCTTGAGAAATACTTTGGCTTTTAATGTGCTTTTGCCTGCTAATGTTTAATTCCATGTACTCCCATTCTTAAATATTGATTTCAAATTCTAAATTTTTTAATTTTCAATGTGAACATTGTTTGACTTTTACATAAAAATTTGTTCATTGTTTACATTTTATATATAAGTTGTGTCTTTCACCTTGTAATTTTTAATATTGTAGGAACGCCTAGAGGTATTGGCATTAGGTGCTATATAATATACTCATTTTTTTTATTGTTATAAAATATTGTTATTAGTTTATATTATTATTATTATTATTATTTTTATTATTATTATTATTATTATTATTATTACTGTTATTATTATTATTATTATTATTATTATTATTATTATTATTATTATTATTATTATTATTATTGATTGTGGCAAAGCTAAAAAGTCCACAAAAAAACATTTTTGCCACTAGATCTACATGTATTTTCTTTCATCATCGCAAAATATTGATGTCAGATTAACATTTCTTTTGACTTGTAGGCCTAAACGTTAGACTTGCACAAATTCATATATATATATTGATATTATTGTTGTCTTACACATCTTTTTTTCTTGAAACCTATTTTCTTTTTTTTTTTTTCAGTGCCAAAGTTGACAAAAACACCCACCATAGACTATGATAAATTAGCTTGGCTTTGCGATATAGATGGACTAAAATCAAGGTGACATAAATATGTATTCTGTTCAAGACATTATTAGTTGAGAATTGTTGATTTGAGTGAATATTTCATCTCTTACTTTTTTTTTATATAGGATTTACATTGTCATTCTTATCTAAAAAAAAAAAACAACTGTTGTCGTGGTCGTTATCATCTTCATCATTATCGTTATTTTCATCATCATCATGATCATCATCACTATTATCTTCATCACCATCCAGATCTGTATTGCAAAGAATTTTCCTTCACATTTTTTTCAATGTGCTGTCTTTCAATCCTTGAGGCTATCTTCATTTTCATCCTTGAAGTCTTTATAACTTTTTCTTACTTTTTCTTATTTTACAAATATATAAATAAGTAGGGCCTATGCAACTTCCTTACCGGAACAAGTTTTTCGTAAAAATTTATGATTAAAATTTAAGTTTGGTGAATTTTTCAATGAATATTTTGTTCCTTTGATAAATTTCTCATTGGTCATTAAACTAACAATTTTAGGAAATAATAGGGTGTTGATTATTTATATACTTATATGCTTATTTTCATTGACAAAATGCTCTCAAAACCTGTCCAAGACGACCAAAATAAGTGGCGGCGGTTGCATCCAAGCAAAGAGAGGTAATATTACCAAAGTAATACAAATTTTTCTGATTTTTACAGGGATCAAAGAGAATCTACTCAGGACGCTCATGAATTGTTCATGCAAAATTATAGGAAAATCTTTGTTCCTGAGCCAGCAAAGATTGGTATGCCGATTCACTCAGAAAGAAGAGCAGGGTAAGTAAAATTCATAGTAAAATTCAAAATCATTTCATCTTGTTGATTGTGAATGCTGAGATGGTTGGTTAATTTTTTGACTACTTAAAGCTGATAAAGAGTTCAATTTTGTTCATGCCGATATATGGTCATGCTCATCCCTATATACAGTAATTATTTATTGGTCAGGAAGTGGAGATTTAACTGAATTGGAGACATTTAGATATGCTGCAATCATTTGAAGCCCCTCCCATGCCCCAACCCCCAACTGCTTTTTTTTATTTTTTCATTTCCAGGAATTTCTCTGGGTCCAATGCAAGTTTTAGTAACAGAGCTACCAGCACCTGTAAGAAAATATAATTTGTAATGAGAACTTTCATCTTTTATATTTATGATGAAACTTAGTGCACTGCTGTGATAGCATGAACAAAGAAATTAATCTTGAAAATGAATTAAATTAGGTCAAATGGAACAAATGTAGGCATGTATCAATTGTAAAATAATGTAGCCTGTACCTAGGAGCAAATCACCTTAAGAGCCCAATCCAGCAGAGAGCTTGATTTTCACAGGTAATGCAATTCTGTAAAAGCACACAGCACACTTTGCTCAAAAGCAACAGATCATAAAGCAACAGAACAAATCAGAAAAATGACAGATGACAGATCTGATCAACACAATAGTGTTTTACTCTGTTATCTTTGATAACAATTTCATTTTAAAATATTCAGCATCTTAATGAGCCATTTTAAGACTGTAATGTAAAGACACCTTCTGAAGGACTAAACGAAACATAATATAGTGCAAAAGACCTATTGACTGGTCAGCCCTGTCCAGAACTATGCTATCATAGAGAACTATCTGTTTATTCATAGCAGTTTTGCATGATTGGTGCATTTTGCATTTTCATCTTTTATTTCTAGTTCATTGGGACGAATTCGCTTTGAAATCTTTAAGTTTAAATGCCTTTTTTTCAATCTTTTGCGAAACGATTTCAACATTCTACATTGTATTTTAATGAAGTATTTGAAATAAATGTTGTTTGATTTTTTTTATGGATCACGCCCTTTATTTGTTTTCAATTTGTTGAGTTTTTTGTTCCTGCTTGGGGTTTTCTAAACTCAATTTAAATCATGCTCCTTTTGGTATACATTCACATTCATGTATTATGATCTTTGTTTTGATTTTCTCTTCTTTCTTAAGCTGACAACACACCAAAGCCTGCAAGAAAAACTTATTCAGTTGATGAATTTACTTACAATGTCAAAGACTATCTGCCACTGTTACACAAAGAGAGAAAGAGTGAAGACCCAAAAGCCATCAGAGCAGAGAATATAAAACACCTGCGTAGAATTCTGAAAAAACAGTAACATTTTTTTTTTTTTTATTTGGAGTTTTTGGGGGTTTTTTTTATTTTGGGTTTAGAAGAGAGGAAGGGGGGGGGGGGGCAGGGCAGGTTGGCATTTGTTTGTTTTTCCTCTTCTCCTCTTTTTTCTTTTTCATGTTCACAATTCTAAGTACGGGTATTTTTCTCATAGGTGATGAATTATTGAGTTTATCATGTAAAGAAAAGACAAAATGGAAAAAGATCTGAACTCATATATTTTTCTTGTTGTTTTTTGTTTTGTTTTCTTTTTTAATAACTATGGACCTTAATAACATTAATTTCTACATAATATGTAGTTTACCTACTTTTTATATTAAGTGTAAACAAGTACAAAAATATAATTTATTATGTTATGTTAATGATGGGTACTATTCACGTCTAATAATTCAAAGAATTTGTTACTGGTTTGATTGGTGCATACCTTTTCTTTTCTTTGTCTAGGAAGTCAGAATGATTTAATAACATCACCCAGAATGTGAAAGATATCTTATTCTGGTTCAATTTCACTTTTCTACAGTCCTTTTGAACGCACAGCAAGTGAAAGCGATAAAATCTTCTCCATCCTACAAACATTTGACTTTTTTCGCAACAATGTTGATCCAGGAGTATTGAAAGAGCTTTCTGTCGTTGCGCAACTTGAGACTTGGAAAGATGAGGAATTTTCTGGTAATCTGCATTGGGATGATGATAAAATTGTGGATACTTGAATGAGCATTGCTTTTATATTTTACACATACTTGTATAATACTTATATATAATGGGTATATATATACCACTTCTGTCATACTCTTATTAGGACTCTTATGTAGGTGTGGATGTGTGTTATTTTTGGTTTTATGTTTTTGTATGTGTGTCTGTGTGTTTTTGGGGAGAAGTTTAGTTGACAGTCTATTCCAATGTTTCTGTTTTACTTGACAATCTACCTCCCAAAGAACCATTGGTGGTCCATCTGTCCAATACAAACTACAAAACATAACATTTCAACCTTGCATTTATACAAACTTGTGACTGCTATAAATAACATTGCTACACCTGGTCTAGTATTCTAAGGCAAGGTTTCCATCCACACTCCCTTCCCCTCTGATCTTTACCTCTTCTACTTGAATTCAGAATTATGAATTGGTCAATAAGTCTGATGTAACAGAGGTTTTAGGGGTGTATGATTCTGAAGAGACTGCTTTTAGCCACATTAAAAACATTTGCACTCCTACCCCTTGCTGCAGGTAGACAGTCTTGATGTCATTTAAGAAGGAATGCCTTTATCTCACTGAGTGATCTGTATCAGCATCTCACCTCATTTTTTATCAAATGACAGTGATGTCTGGAGTTTCCAGGAGGCCTTAAGGACTCAAATAT
This sequence comes from Plocamopherus ceylonicus, assembly GCA_039654545.1. Classification (NCBI taxonomy): domain Eukaryota; kingdom Metazoa; phylum Mollusca; class Gastropoda; order Nudibranchia; family Polyceridae; genus Plocamopherus; species Plocamopherus ceylonicus. Next base: position 4,866 of record JBCJKF010101925.1, read on the forward strand.
TGTGCAGTTCCTTCTTATTCTTATGCAGGAATGTTTTGTTCAGACTATGTCCATCCACTGCTGGATGTAGCCTTCCGTCAGCCTTTTCCATCTTGTCCTGTGCCTTGATGTCCTGAGACAGGCTTGTTCAAAGAAGAATTCTATCAGGTCATCTCTACATCTTCTAAGCTGTCTGCCTCTTGATCTGTTCATATTTCTAGGAAACCAACCAGTTGATCTTTTTGACGAAGAGATCAAGTTCAGAAACGACTTTGTCATGAAAAAGATACATCTTGATATGTTTCAGAATGCAAGTTGATAAAAAATTAAAACTCACAGTCAGTCTTACTTTATACAAATTCAAGCCTGCCCAAATGACCACCTGTATAAGACGACCACCTGTCTAACAACCACTTTTTGTCGACCCCCTGTATTTCTTCTCTGTTCAAGACGACCACCTGCCGAATGCGACCGCAACTACCTATTTTCTTTGACAAAACACACTCAAAACCTGTCCAAGTTGACCAGTCAAGAACAATCAAAGTCCGTTTTCCAGCACACTTCTTTATTATGTTGTGATAAAAAAAACTGCCCACATTCCATGTCTTGTAGCACCATGCTTGTACATGTATAGCTCTGGTCATCGCCAGGCCTAGGGTCAATACAAGACCTAAGATCTAATATGATATTAGATCTTAGATAAAACACGATGAACACAATTTTAGTATTCATTAAACCAGCATTATATTTAATGACCTGACTAGTCTTTCCAAGATGATCACCTGTTCAAGAGAACCACTATTGCTCATGATCTTCGGTGATCGTTTTGGGCAGGTACGACTGTACATATTTGAAGTTGGATCAAACAGTTGAAACAAAACATTTAATTACAAAATTCATGCCCAAATAACACACGATTGATCATACACTATAAAAATTATGCAAAAATGAAATGTAAAGGATCGATTCATTAATGTTTAACAAACACTGGCCTATTGTAATCATATTAAGGCCACCGACCCGTGCAGAGCAATCGCAATCGCCACCACCGCTGCCTTGGATCCACTACTACTACTGCCTTTGATCGCATTTGTTTTTGCTTCTCTCTTGTTTGCTTTCTTTTACAGTCTAACACGCATTCCTCGTCCTCATTTTCCTTGTCCTCAAGGATCCCTCGTCCCAGATCCAATGTCCTAATCAAGAGTGGTCTTTTCTTAGTTTCACATATTCTTCATTTCTCAGATTCCTCATCCTTATCTCTGTCCCAGCAAGGACGAGGAATATGTGTTGGACTGGAGTTTGTTTTTTTTGGAGGGGAGGGGATGTGCCTTATTTTTTCTTTCTTTTGTTGTTTTTGTTTGTTTTTGTGTTTTTTTGCTTTTGTTTCATTTTTTTTTTTTTTTTTTTTTTGTTTAGTTTTGGTTTTTGTTGCTGGGTTTTCTGTATTTTTATCCTCCTTATTGCTTTTTAAGGAGTTATTGTTCATTGTACTTCACTTAACATTATCTTCATAAGTTTTCACTTTTACTTATTAGATGCTTTCATCATTCTATGGAGAATTGTTTGACCTCTATGTGCCCCTTTTAATTATTATCTCCAGTGTATGGGAAAACTGGTGTCCACATGCTACTGAGAGGTTCTGTCAAGCCATTGTTTGAACCCTACCTTTTATCAGGCAAGGACGGGGTCTACCCAACTTTTATCTCCATTGAAGATTCGAATTTGGAAGATAAAGATATTCCAGAGGTACTATTTTTGTGTTTTGGGTGGGCAGGAGATATTTGAAGTTTCATAAATGAATTTATAAAATGAAATTTCTCTCATTTTCGATTTCATTCTTTTAGAAGTATTGTTGTGGTTTGTTTTACTATGTAATTTACATGTTGAAAACCAAACTGAACGCTTTCTGTTGAATAAAGTCTTGTATGTTGATGTTATTGCTTGTTGTTATTGTTCCAGCAACACCTGGGTAAAAGCCCTTCTGTTCAAAGTCATGATGATGTACTTGCAGGTTTATTGTATTTGGTGGGCATCTGTATAGTTTTCAATTGTTGAGTTGGAGTATTGCATGTATTTAATAATACCTGGCCTTTTGTGTAAAAGTTGACAATATTGTAACTACTTTATTGCTGTACCAGGGCATGTATTCTGAAAGTAGGATGGATGCCCTGCCCTTCCCGTCTTATGTATTGCATTTTCTGCTTGAATTCAGACTAAAGAGGTCATCAATAAGTCTTAGGTACAAGAGATGGTAGGGCTGGTATGAAACAGAAAGGAACTGAGTACCATTTTGGTAGGAAATTAATTGTGCTAAGGGGATGGCCAATTCAGTCTACTCTCTTCAGTATTTATCATCTATAGTTATTCTTCATGGGCAAAAGCACATGAGATCTCCTACTTTATTGTCCGTCTCTAATGGGACTAGGCATTTATGTATCCTGCTTACAACAGGATGAGAAGGGGCAAAAACCAGTAGAAGCTTGGATTTCAAAGTCAAGCATACATGAATGGGATTCGAACCCCTAACCTTTAGCTTAGTGGTTGATCGATTGCACTTATCACTGAGATATCTGCATCTGCATTTTTCGTGTGGACTTATAGTCGTTTGAAAGCCATTTTTTCCATTCTCCGTTAAGTTTGACCAGTCAAAGTTGTGCATTTGATGAAATTTGGAAGCGTCAATTTGCCTTGAGAATGCAAACAGAGCAGAAACTTTTTGTTTTCAAAATACATGCACACCAAATTATACAAGAAAATCTTCTTAAATAACTCTTAACTACCTAGTTCTTCTATCTCTTATACAGTAGTGATAAAAAATAACATTACATTTTTGTTTTCTCATGTCCGTCAAGCATGCTCTTTAAAACCATACATATTATATATATCAACTGAAAGAGAAATGACAGACGACTCTTAAAATCGTAGTTTTATCGAAATGCGAGATTCCCTCTCTATTTAACAAAGGGTGTAATGAAAAGCAAAAAAATCACCACTTGGCAAATGGCTCTCTCTGGCCTACTGTTTCCAAACTGGGGTCACTTGGTGTTTGCATTCAAATCCTCATATCTCGCTTACAGTTACATGTACATGAATGTATTTGATATCAGTGTATGCAGAATTGAATTACCTTTCATGTGATATATTATCATGGTTTATTTTCATGCACATACGTAGACAAAGTGAGCACAACAAAAATGTAACGTTATTTTTTTATCACTACTGTATAAATGTGAGAAATATATATTGAAAATCATTACTTTGACGTATTGAAGTTGAAATATCTGTATGATCACAATTTAGCTTTTTGACTTAAATTCGCCCATATAGATTGGGATAAGCAAGCTCAAATGGGCAAATTATAGTCAAAGAGTAAACTCTTGATCTTGCCAATATATCTGCTTTAGACAGTCAAAGAGTTAATCTTAATCTATATTTATGGTCATTGCAATACTTTAATTGGTTATTTATTCATTTTGTTTCATATCCATGTTATTTTTCTGTTGTGGAATCAGTTGCATGCAGGAGATTGTTTTGGAACATGGCTACATTATGACCAGCCTTATACAAAGTAAGATATTATTTATATTTATTTTATTATTCACAACATTGATAAGTGCAAATTGAAAGGAATTTGTTAGGATGGAGATATGGAAGAGTAGAACACAGTGCTGTGACTGCTGACCAAGACTTGTATGGTTTCTATAGGCCTACATTTCGATAATGGACCGAAAAGTCGTTTGCGTACCTTATACATGCGTCTCTCACCACATTTCACTCTGGGCTCCGGATCTCGTCGTAAATATGGCCAATTCAGAACTTATCCACATGAAGAATTGTAGTTTTAATCCTCCAGAATCCACAATTGGTTCCCACTGTCCTGTAGGCACCGCATAACACAACAGTAAATCACATTAAGTCACGATCTCGAGAAAACACAACCTCGCTTCCCGCATCGCATTCTTCCAAATGACCGCTCGTTGGTCAACGATGATGTTCCTGTATTTAGTATTTAGGCTATGTGTCTCAATACCGGATACCGATACCAAACAACAACTTGTTAATATTTTTTTGGCCAGGGTATTGCAAACCTCAATTTTTGAAATGTAGAGATGCATGCCCTAATATCAACAACATAATTGGGAACAGTCATTGCTATGAGTGCCATTTTTACGCACTACTTTTTCAGCTTTAGATAATAATATGCTGTTTTTTTTGTTTTTTTAATACTTGAAAGATATTACAATGACTCTTTTATCAAGTTGATAAAGTAAGAAACTTTTGCAATTCATGCTGCAGGTAGGTTGAAACTTGAATTATTTGTATTCATATACTGAAAGCTTGCTATTTTGTTATAGCTGATGCTACAAAAGTGTTTTGGATTTTTATTTTGGTAATCATTTTATAAAAATCAATGTTCATAGAGATTCAGGGATGTTTTTATTTTATCTTTCTCAACACTTTTCAGGCATTTGCAGACATGCTTAAAACTGTGATAGATTGAAAAGTGTGCATTTTCTTGTTACATTCACACAATTTCTGTATGTCAATTCGCTATTCCATTCAAAGTGACTTAATGTTGTTTGTATTACTCATATACTATTTGCTCGGGTTATTGAATTCATTAATCAAATATTGGATGAAAAAATTGGTTTGTAGCATCAGCCACAACAAAAAGATGGAGTCTCTAAGTGAGGTCATTTTCGTGCCTTCCAGTATAAATGCACATGTATTAGATCTATAAAGTGTTAACTTACACTCTTGTAGCTCTTTAGTTTAAAATAACCTTTTCGGTTAGTGCATAAAAAATAGTATTGTCCATCATTAGTTGATCCCCATTATTTTTCTTTTTGTCTTGAAAAATATGGGGCAAATAAATAACATTTGCTCATGACCAAGAATGTTGAAAACAAATCATTTCTTTTTAGTTCCAAATTACTTTGCGGGTCCACTTTCTAAGTTGCCATTTCTATGTAAAAGCCTCGATCTACCTAGCATAATGTAGTGTTTTTACACTTCACAACGACGAATTGATCCTGTTGTTTTGTAAGGGAGTCACCCATTTATTAACCCATTTAATAAGATGTCCAGTTGTGTCCACTTTATTGTCTGTTGTACGGGTTGCACCCCTTCTATGGAACAGTCAGAAAGTCAATAAAACTAGTTGGAAATTGAACTCTCTGCTCTCTCTTTCTCTCTCTCTCTCTGTCTCTCTCTCTCTCTGTCTCTCTCTCTCTCTGTATCTCTCTCTCTGTCTCTCTCTCTCTCTCTCTCTGTCTCTCTCTCTCTCTCTGTGTCTCTCTCTCTGTCTCTCTCTCTCTCTCTGTCTCTCTGTCTCTGTCTGTCTCTGTCTGTCTCTCTCTCTCTGTCTCTCTGTCTCTCTCTCTCTGTCTCTCTGTCTCTGTCTCTCTCTGTCTCTCTCTGTCTCTCTCTGTCTCTCTCTCTCTCTCTCTCTCTCCCTACCTCCCTCCCTCCATCCCTCCCACTCTCTCTCTCTCTCTCTCTCTCTCTCTCTCTCTCTCTCTCTCTCTCTCTCTCTCTCTCTCTCTCTC
>JBCJKF010102036.1:0-10391 GCA_039654545.1 Plocamopherus ceylonicus
GCAATATTAAACTTCTTTCTTATATTTTGAGTAAAATAAATGTTTCGGGAAAAAAAAGTTTGATTTGTATTTTATTTTCTCTTGCTATATCTGACATAGTATTACTAACAATATCTTTCGCAATTGATTAAAAATAATCAGAATACTACATTATTTAGGACGGATTGATATTTTTTTTTATTAAATTGATATTTTAATATCAATATTGCGCGCGATAAAATTTTCTTGATTACCTATCGCGCTTAATACACTTAACTTCGATCGACAATCACATGTCACGCCAACAAGAATGCATCTTTGTGATAATTCCCGCGTCGACCATCTTACGCGCGGTCACGCATAAACTCGAATATGCGTTTTTGCGTAATGCAAGATTTCTCAGAGTTTTCGAATCAAATGGCGGTAGTTTGTGGTGCCGGTGGTGGCGTCAACGGCGTCCAAGCGTTTTGCTGTTCGCCGGCAATCTCCGTGTCTTGCCGATGATGATTGTGATGATGAAGATGATGAGGAGGATGACGGTCAACGACTGTCAGGTATCTTCTTTCGTCGTCCGGCTGCACCTCATTCAAGGCGTCCGCGGTTTGCTCGGGATAACCCATCGGAATATGAGACTGCTCCTTAGATGGACTGTCGTACTCTACACTGACCGGCGAAGAGGTTTCCGCCTGCGGTAGAGCCTGCAAATGCAACATTTGCGTTTGGGAATGATGCTGCGGATGCTGCTGATGATGATGATGATGACGGTGCTGATCGGGAGTGGTCGATTGCACCGGCGAAGCATGATGGTACTCATGGACGTATTCGCTCGCGTCTGTCGGAGCGACGGGTTCTCCGCTCTGCGGATGCAGACCGTGATGTAGTCCTGGGTGCGAAACGGAACCGTATGGGGACATCTGATGATGCAAGTGAAGATTCAAGTTTAGATAGGATTGCTGTTGCTGCTGATGCTGCGACTGCTGCTGCTGTTCCAACACGGTGGGATGAATCCAGGACGAGTCGGCACAATGTCCGCCGTGCTGTTCCTGGGATGGTACATATAGGGTGCATCCGGTTACTGTGGTTGTGGATGCGGTACCGACCACGGCTCTGCCGAGGACTGTGTGTGACGTCGGTGACGGCGACGGAGATGTCGGCCACTCTTGCGACGCGGCTGACGGTAAGCACGTGGAATTGAGATTCTGCAATGATTCCGGACTGCGAGGCGACCAAGCTGGTGCTGTCACGTAAGCCGTGGAATGCAGAAGAGGCATCGGCGTATATGAGTCGGCGTGTTGTTCTGTACATAGGTAATAATTGAGAGTTTGTCTGAAAAATTTCTTTTGAAAAAAATATATATTACATATTTTTTTATAACATTACATAATTCATTCGATTTTATGATTATTAGAGATTTTTAAAAATTAATAGAAATTTTTTCAAGGATTAGGATTAGGATTCTGATTAAAAGAATAATGAAATAATTTTACGTACCATCTTGGACATATTTGTGTCTCAAAGTGTAAGGAGCTGCTCTGCAAGCGCTTCTGTGTCCAGAGCTGGTGACCGTGCACGAATTAGAAAAGTGATTGCTAACGCAAGCCGAAACTTGATTTTGCGCGACTGCTATTGCCGATGCAGTATTGTATTCGTATCCCATTGTAGCTTGCGGTAAAAACAATGCACTTGCATCTGCAAAATAATATTATCTTATTAAAAATACTTGACTCGACTTTGATTTCATGTCCAATATTTTTTCTTGTACACTTATAATTATACATAATAGATCAACTTGCATTGAGGATAAGTTTGTGAATCGGCGGGCCTCTCTTTAGCATCGAGGAATGCCTTCGCGAAAGGATTATACTTAATCTTCAGGCTCGTTACTTCCTCGTTCTGATACGCCGTCACTGCGATGAATTGCGTTTCAGGAAAACGATATGTAAGAACCTGCGGAAGAACGACGACGTCATTATTTGCATCCGTGTAAATAAAATGATTAAACATTACATTATAAAAATAATGATATAAGTATGTAATTCGAAGAAGAAAAACACGCGGAAAGAAAAAAGAAAGACATACCGTTCTCTGTTCCTCAGCACCCACTCGGACCAGATGTACACGTGGCTCGTATTTGTGCAATGAGTTCAGCATGATCTGACCATTACCATTCGATTTATTTGTTAGCTTGACTTTGGCGAACGATACTGCCTCCTTCATCCAATGTGCACCAAAATTCGGGCTCTCCGGATGTATGTAAATCGGATTAGGCGGGGCCACTTCGGCCTTTCCTCCTGGTACCCACTCGCCGTTGACATACTTCCACCTGGTATTATATAATTTGATTGAAACAGATTTTTTTTTTTTTATTTACATGATTTATATAAACGTGATAGAAAACGGAATGCACGTATTCTTCCTCAAAATATGAAATTTTATTTATTGAAATTATTATTGAAATTTTACTTATACATTTGTCTTGTGTGAAAAAAAAAAAAAATGAGAGGAAAATCGCGTGAGTCGATTTGGCGAGAAAGATTCGCGATCAACAGAAAATATGATTTGTATTTTTTTTTAATCGTCTTCTGAGATTGTTTTGCGAAAGCTATTATGAGCTCTCGAATGCCTCTTCAGTTCGTTCAACACCGATGACGAATCGCCGACGAGTTAAAAATAATGCTCTAACAAGTTTAGAATCGACTTTAGCGACGTTACGTGATACTTGGACGAAAAGGGTACGGTAATTACGACCTGTTAGTGTCCTTCGCGCCCCCCGTTCCTTCTGTTCGCGAGATAAATCAACGCAAATCGGTAACGCGCTCATCCGTTTACTGCCTACGCAACATTTCGATGCTATGCGCTTTCTATTCTGCTCACAGCATAACTTTACAATTTGCACAATTTCAGTTTCCTATTTACTTGTATTTAAAAGATAGTTAATTATCTCGGTCGAGGCGAATCATTCAAGATCTAATTGTCTAAACTGTCAAACTGATAACAGACACAGTAAAAAACATAATATGTTCGAAATGTTCACGCAATGTTTAAAACAAATAATTTATGCGTATTTAACAAGATTAGAAAAAAAAATTATCTTTCTACGAATTTTATAAATATAATATTTATTTAAATATTTTAATTAAAAAAAAAAAGAATAAACATATTTGTATAAAATAACGATATTTATTATGATATTTATTTGACTTAACTTTTTTTACGTTGTTGCTATAATTTTTGTGTGTGTGTGTGTGTGTGTGTGTGTGTGTCATCCATTTTTTATAAAATTGCACATTCTACCGATATATATTAAATTTAAATGCTTGACATTTAAAAAAAAGGGCTCTGAGAGGTCCTTAATTTTCGACAAAAATTAAATATAGTTGCTATTTTCCAGAATTGACGATACATTTGCCGAATAGAAAATCAGATTATTTCGTTACCTGTGCGGATCGATTTGAACGAATTCCAGTAGCAGCGTGTACATAGCCGCCGGTTCCAGACCACGTGCAACGACCTTCACCACCGGAAACATCCTCCTACGGGCGAAAGTGACATATCAGGAGCACTATTGCACGAGACAGCGAACGTAAAGTTCCAAAGATTCAGAGGTAGGCGCGAGAGACCGATGCTCGACGACGAGATCTTCACGGCGCGGATCAAAAGATAACCGCCTTGCAGACAATGTGTCTTCGGCGCATTTACAAGCCGCGTATTAATAAAAGCGATTATGGTTTGTCGACTGCGGATGTGCAGGTAAAGTGCTCGCTCGCAGGCATCAGCTCGACAAGAGAACGTTTTACAAGAGGATCGTAAGCATCGTAAAGTTTTATTGCCGACGGCTCGCATCTTCTCACAATAATCCCAGAAAACTCTGTTCTTTCCACGCGGATTGAATCTTTATTATTTATTTCAGTATCCTAATTATATGCATTATGCAACTATTATTTATTTCTTTGCAATGAGTGACACATGGATATCCAGATATATGGGATGTTTTTTTTTCGAAAATGTTCTCACGACAAATTCAGATAAATTGCAATCAACATTCTAGCTTCTTTTTCATTATCATTTTAAAAAAAATGTGCTGTTATCATTTGAAAGAAAAACTATAATTATTGACTTTTCGGTGTCACATGTCGAAAGAAACGTAAGAGAAAAGAGGAGAAGAAACGCAAACTGCTTAAAATTCATTACGTAACATTTTTAAGCCATGCTTTTAATGTTTTATGTTTTGTTTGTTGTTTTGCAATGTGTGTACTGCTGTCAAAATTTCCATCTCATTGAATGAAGAATGTTGAATGTCACAATTAACATGTTTCTATTTAGATGTAATATTATTTTTTTAAACTAAAAATTAAATGACAAGAAGCAACCATCTGATAGCAATAAGATAATCAATTAATTTTATTCTGTTTTCGATATTTTCTATAAAGAAAGAATTAGTGAAATAGATTTAACTAAACTAAAAAATCATTAAAAGAGAAATTATATCCCTCAATTTCAAATTGCGAATTTGAGAGTTTGCATTCTAGTTAATGATATTTTTGCTTCCAGTAAATATGAAATCTGTATAATATCGATATCACCATAAATTAAAAAAACTGCGCTGATTTTTATTCGAGTTTAAAAATGCACAAAAATCTTAAGATCATTATCTCAAATGTTTGTCAATTATATCATCATGGCACATGAACATGATAAAAAAATCACAAATTCAATGATACGATTTTGGTCCTTCAAGATCAAATAATATTTATTAACCTTCCAATTAACACATGTGTGTTTGTATGTGTACCTTCCGTTTTTCGTGACAATCATCTCGTTCGTGATGCACTGGAATCTGGTCCAGAGCTCCCGATCCTCCAACGATAAGGACAGCGGCAATCCTTGATTCCCCGTGATGGCGGCAGGAGGCCCGAGACCCTGCCTCGCGATCGCACCCCGCTCATCGCGATCCTCTCGATTCTCCTCAGGGCTCGTCCGGCTCTGTCTTCCGCCGCGCTCCCGCTCGCGATTTCGCTCCTGCTCGCGTTCCCTTTCACGCTCCCGATCGCGCTCGTGACACGACGAACGCGTTGGGGAACCAGGCGTTCGTGGAGCGCTTGCCGATTGCATCTTCAGCGTCCTCCGATACGTTTCGCGCCTCGCGTCTTCCGCTCTTGCCGTTTAAATTTAAAAAACTTGGTCGGAACGACAATATGTATTTGAGGGAATAAACGACAATCACGATATAATGTGTTTTTCAAATAAAAAGTCAATGAGGACGAGAATCGGGATTATTTTTCTCGTCGATGTCGCGATCGATTCGCGATCGTCCCGCGAGAAAAACGGACGCGGTGCCACGGGGAGGGGAGCGGGGGGAGAGCTGGCGAAAGGGGACGGAAAATCGTCGTTTGTCGCGGGGCACCTCAGACGTCGCCGTCAACGGCCGAGGATAGCCGTATCCGCGAGAAGCCGCGCCGCGTGACCGTAGGCTCGTAACACTTGGGCGCGATATTTCACACTAGCCGGCGAAGACTTGCCGAAGACTGACCGGCGGTATATCTGCCTCTCTGTCCTCACTTCGCGTCCTTTCTTTCTCCGTTTCTCGACGATCGCTGAGAGAGTAGGTAGACCGGGACCGAGTCGCGTTCGCGTTTGCCGGGTGCTAATTACTCGCTAAATTAGAAGCTCACGGGTGCAGTATGGCGGTTACCATGTCGGTGTCCATTGGTCGAAGACAGTTTGACCGGTCGTCCGGTCGCTGTGAGGGAGAGTGCCGCCTTCGGCGGCTTTCTTTGACCAATGGTTGAACGAGTCGGTTGGACGAATCCGCCGCGGTTGGTGAGCCCGATGGTGAACGAGACGTTCGCCAGTCCGCCCACGTGCCGGTCGGCAAGTTTTCTCGATTAGTCCTCGCGGACAACGTACGCGGATCCGCACGTGATGGTTCCCAGAACCGAATCGCGCCGCGATTGCCACTTTGAGCGATCGCTTTTCATGCGATCGATCGGATCGGATTTGCTCTTATCGAAAATGAACGTCGCGACCGATGCTGAGGAATCGTCTGTCAAGGTCGCGAGTTGCTTCTCGTGCGGATCTCCAAGACGCGCGGCCGCCGCGATACCGGATCGAGTCGCGGCGATATGTCACCTTCTCGAGTTAATATTTGCGTCTGTTGCGCTCAGGAAAGTATGCGACACGTATTTGTTCCTCGTGAGATAAGTGATGATCTTGTTGCCCAAGTATAACTGATCTCGGTGTACCTGCCAAAAACTCGAGAAATCGATTTTCTCTTTTAGAGTTGTGTTAATCTGCAATTTCTATCTAAATATTTATGTTTAATCTGGATTACTCTGCAGTCAAAAAATAAGGCAGCGTCAAGAGTACATTCTTTTTTTATTTTACAATAAATAAAAATTTATTTAATTCTCCAACATTTGCTTAAAAAAATAGAGATTTTATTATTGTATTTTATATCTAATTACAGCCAATTTTTTTATAATTCTTTCTTTCAATTTAGATATAGCAAAATATAAGAAATTCCAAATATTTTTAAAAATGTCGATAATTATTTAGGGTGCCTCGCTTCTTGACTTTAATTCAGAAAAGAGATCTTTCTAAGAAATCAACTCTCCTCGCGGTAATTTTGATATTTGTCGATTATAAAAATGAAACTCTCCTCGTCTATCACGGGAGGAACGGTTCCAAAGATAGACTCGTGTTGGCTGTTTAGAGTCAAATGACAAAAATCAACAAAGCGCCGTTCAACCGACTGCATCGCGAGTAGATATTTGAGCAGGACCGTTTCTTGTTTGCCATCGTGCACACGGTTTCGGACAGCAATCGGCGAACGCGAGACGGTCATAACCCTATCGGTTATTTGTGCTAGCAATTTCGTGCGGAGAACACGGAGTCGCGATCGTCCTGTTGCTGCGACATCGCCGGAGGCCGAGTTGAGCCATCTTTATTGAACGAAGGTGGTCCGAGGTTGCCAAAGGTAATTATAATTTTCAGCGCCATTGGATCTGTCATTATTTGCAAAAAAAAAAAAAAAAACACGTCGGTCCTTGGGCCACAAAGTGCACGATGACATCAACCGGGCGAGATCTTTTCGAAAGTGCGCAGTCAAAAATGAAAGTGTCGCGTGTATCCTCACATCTGATAACTATAGTGATTACAAAAAAAAACTGTTATTAGATTATATAAATTTTCATTTAATGGTATCATTGAATGAAAATTTTATTATATTAGAGACAAGGATAAATAATGACTTTTTCTATATCTGTCAAGCTGAAAACTAATTTTTCGCACGAGATGACGTTATATTTTTCTTTTCATAATTATCGTAATTTTTTTACTTGTAATTTGTATTAATATATTTAGTGTTCTATTTTTCTTCAAAATCTAACTTTTTTATATCTAAAATTATAGTTTTTCTTTTATTGAAGACTCCATTTTTTTTATCTTTTATAATATAATTTTTAATATAATATATTGCAATTAGAACGCGCATTCTGTCTCATTTCAATTGCCATATGATTCGAAATTGAGATATTTTTGCAAGAATAGATTCACATTCGTCGTGTTCGTTACACGGTGGCTGTCATAAAAATTTTTACCTCAGACAACTTCTATATGTGCAGCCTGCAACACTGCAGAGGCGTAGTTTACGATACAGGTATTTTTGATTACTGCTACCTGCCGCTAGGTCCAGTCCCCGGACACAAGTCGGAAGGTCTCTTTTTCTCTTCGACAACTCGTTTATCGCGTTTGAGAGACGCCGCCGTGGTTACGATCGCTTTGATAAACCGTGCCGAACTCGCCTTTCCTTTTGTGTTCGTCTATTTACAGACTGTACTACTCAGCGAATATTCTAAGCGGAAGTTGTGCACTTCGAACATCAGAAACGGCGTTTATCGGCAAGGAGATATCATCATCTTCCACAAAGTTCTCTTCACTTTATGATGTTTTCCTTGAGTTTTATCAGTTAAAAATCCATCGATCAATTTATAGTAATTATAACATATTTAAAGATCGATGATAAGATGTAATGCACGAAATTTTTAGAAATTTGTGACAGTTAAAGTTATTTATTATATGTTATCGCGAATGAATTTATTAAAGATATTGTAAATTTATACGAAAAATAAGAGGGCAATTTAAAAACAAGAGAGACTTTCTAGAGATTATATTTGCATAAATCATTGTGTCAACTAATCAATTATTTGATAAATAAAATCCTTAAATATTAAAAAAAGTCGCTGCGATTAACTATAGCAACGAGAATATCAACTAATACAGTTCAATTCTTTTTCTCAGACTTCTTAGATTCGAGCAAGCTCGAGCCAAGGGGTGAATTCTGATCCCGATCAATTTTCAGATTGACAGCCTCGCTTCCTTGTTCTCGTCGAATATCGTGATCCCTAGTTTCATCTCCGTTGATGATATAATTTCGTCGCGCATGATCGCTAATAATTCTTTCGCAATCCATACTTTGATTACCGAGTAATATCGGAAATTCCATCGGATGTGCGATTGTCGCCTTCTGTCGGATCCACTTCCTTTCGTTCGAATCATTAGAATAATCCAATAAGGTTGCATAGGTCTGTATAATTCATTGCCGGATCAATTAAACTTTAAAAAATTTTTTTTACAATATTCAAATAAATATCAGAATTAAAAATATAATCAATTAATAATTTCACTTTTTTTTTAAGATAATCCCGAAATCAATGTTCTTACCACTAAACTGTCGGGTATTTTAGTTACGGCATGCCCATTTTGTGCAAACCAGCAACACTCGTTAGGTAAAATGCGCGATACTAGTTGTCCATTTTCTGTAATACCGTGAAGGGCGTTGGTTCCTAGAATATTGTGGGATGTCGATGGAAAGGGAAACAGCAAGGGGGTCGTCAAGTAGGCTTCTGGAATCAACTGGGAAAAATAAGACTAGTGAGAATAAAATTGTTTCATTTTATCTTCTTTACTGTCGCATAGACATCCGTTTATTCTTTTCATACTGCTCGCGATCGTCCGGAATCGAATGAGAGTAAAGCATACATTTTGCGATGAGATGAATCTTCATCTCGTATCACAGGACGATTAGAACCGCAAATGCCAATTCAATTTTGTATTTTTTAATTTTATTTTGAAAGAGCATGCGCGTTAATATATTCTCGTTAATATTTTCAGCATCAGAAAAACTTGACATTTGTGGTTACCTATTTCGCATAAAACGTTGTAGGTCTGTTATAGGTCGGTTTGTTTTATCTCTTTTTAGCTACCGTTGCTTATCATATTGCGCATCACACAGTGTACATTTACGATCTTCTGATTAATTAAACAGCACCCCTTATTCGTAAAGGTTACTTGCATCTTTCAATACGTACAGTACATCGACGCCAAGAAGACGATTTCTTTACGACGTCAAATACTATCAATATCTAGTTCAGATTACTTCAATCTCTCCTTCCTACGGATATAACGTCATCTTTTTTCGTTATGATATTCATGCACGCTTTGATCGGACAATTGTCTAAATATGTTTTTGTAAGGCGTGATTATGTTTATTCTCCGTTGCGAGAAGTGGAATATATTTTCAATTATATTAATATACTTTCATATGTGTGTCACATTTTATTCTGCAGAATATATTCCACGTTTCTCGAAGCGGAAAGTTTTGCGATTTTTTTTTTTCACTCGCGAGCGATCACGCGAACAGAATGAGGGAAGTTCTTTTTACGCGACCATACATCGTAGGACGTAAGCGCGACGGTGAACGCGACATAAAAGTTTCTCGTAATTTGGTCCCATCATAGGTACAGGATATCCGGCACGAATTTATCGCGAATTAACTGGTCAGTAGACTAGACGCAAGTTACAGATATTAGCGCGTATTAATAATCTGCCGGCAAAACGTCAATAAACTTTATTAGAATCATTAAACAAAATAGAGTCAAAATTGACATTACAAGAAATAAATATAAGCATAAGCTTAAAAAAAATCGCGTTTAAATGTAATAACACGATATCTCTTAATTGCCAATCTCATTATTTATTTTCCTAAATTTAACGAGCAATATTATAGTATATATATTATAAATATATATATTATAATATTTAAATGTTAAATTAATCATGATTAAATGCTAATTAATTTCAAGACAGATCGGCCGAAAGAGGAAGCTGTCAAAAGACGTTCAGACGCAGATTCTTAATACAAATTACGTGCATTATCCCTTCGCAATTATTTTCCAGAAGCGGAAGAACGTTTACCTGTCGACTTTCCGGCTTCCAACGCTCGCAGGCGTGTTTCACTTTTATTTGATCGTTTCTCCGTGCGGCAATACGTACTCATCTAAAGAATCTACTAAATAACTTACTCTCTTCGTCGCGCGTATTCGTTTTTTCACATATTACACACGAGTATATTT
>JBCJKF010102147.1:0-16355 GCA_039654545.1 Plocamopherus ceylonicus
CTCTCTCTCTCTCTCTCTCTCTCTCTCTCTCTCTCTCTCTCTTTCTCTCTCTCTCTCTCTCTCTCTCTCCAGTGCACAGACAGGTGTACGAATTTACGATGTCAGGTTGGCAGGCCAGAAAAAAGCGTACTACCATCGGCCTTAATCGTAAAATCGTAACATCGTCGAAATCTGCGAAAAAAGCGTAACGGTTACGCCTAAATCGTAACGGGTGGCAGGTCTGTAACACGATCGGATGCAAAATATGGAGGAGGCATACAATCAGAAAAGCAAGGACATAAACAACAACAAAGAGACGGCCAAACTTCACACAAAAGCATTTAGACATGAACACAAACACAGACAACACAGTGAGGAAAATAAAAAAACAAACCCTAAAAACAGAAAAGGACACCTACCCACTGGAACTGACAGAGCCCCGGTCAAAGGTCAAATCCTCCTCTTGCCTCTCCTCTGGACCGCTCAGCTCTTCTATCATGTCCATGACGGAGGCCGAATCCGAGGAATGCGTCGTGACGTCGCTCACATCGTCGCGGAGCAGCCTCGCAGGGCCCGAGTTGGATTCCTGAACCTTACTGGCCTGCGGGTGATCTTTAAACTGGCCCTGTGTCTCGGAGGCCTTGCCTTCCATGGGCAAAACCAATTTCGCTGCTGCCTCCGCGCGGATCAGGTAATTGGGGCCTTTGTTCACAAAATTGGTCGACTGTCCAACCGATGACGGGGCGGATGAAGCCTCAACAGAGTTCTTGCTCCCGCTTTTTTTCCTGCCACCCACCACAATGAAGCCGTCGTCTGAAGTCGCCTCTGGGTCTCGAGCATGCGACAGCAATAACTCTCTAGACTCCTTGGGGTCTGACTTCGGCACGAACATTGAAGAAGAAGGTCTGCCTTCGTGAAGGGTGATCAGCTCAAGAGAGCTCCACTTAGAGCCGAGCTCCGGGTCGGGGCTGCCGAGGGTCGAAGCGGGGAATGACGTCTTGATGGGCTGGCCCATCTGCTTGGCGCGCTCTTCCCAGGAGAAGGCCGGGGGTGGCGGGGGCCCTCTGGGCTCGGGTGGCGGCACCCCTGGTGCAAGGCCAGCCCCGCCTCCGTTCATATTCAGAAAGGCTATCGTCGGCACAAGGCCCGCGGGCACCTTGCCATTGTAGTTGCTGCTGGTCATGGCCAGGGCTTTGTTCTGGTCAGTGGCGTTGCACAAAACCCTACCGTGCACAACAGCAAAGCGTCTGTTGGCCCCGAGAAAGTTGTCCAGGCCTCCGAAAGAGTCGATCTTGGAGACCGCCTCCTCGGGGAAGTCTGCCATCCAGTCTCGCAAGAGGGGGCTCTCGATGTCTTGGGGGCCGTTGGATTGAAAGAAATCTGAAAAAAACCTGCGGGATGAGGCAAGAGACATATAGTTTAAAATGATAATTGTAGTGCTTCATGTTTGATGTAAATTTTATGTTGCAATATATTGTTTTTAGACCATTTTATGTTTTTTGTCTAGAGCAATATATCATTATTATCATTATTATTATTATTATTATTATTATCATAATCATTATTATTATTATTATTACTATTATTATGGCAATCTCACTCATACAAGTTCACAAACGAAACGATGAAAACGATGGGAACAAATTAACTGCAGTTTTTATGACCAGCCCCACTGTCAACACCGTTACATAAAAAAATTGACTGCAATTGACTATTTTTATCTTTCTTTAATAATAATAATAACAGTATGAAATACATAATACTTCTGTAGCATGTCCCTTATTAGCTAAAGGCATTGTGCAATAGCGATAATTGCGATTAGATAATACCATTCAAAGTTTTTTCAATTCATTTAAATTTCTTGTATTTTCTTTTATCGACGAACTTTGCACTGTGAAAATTACCCAATAGCAACAATTGTGATAAGATTATGCAATTTCAGAGGGGTTTGTTTTTCATTTTCAATTTATCGATGCTCTTTGCACAAAGATAAGACTCTTCAATATGAATGTTAAATCAGTCCCCATGTTTGGTAGCAAAACACGAAAAACCACAAAAAGCAGCCTAACGAAAGTTCAAACTTTTGTCGACGGATGCCTCAGAAAAATTTTAAAGATCAAATGGGGGGACAAAATAAGAAATAAAGAAATATGGAAAAGACTGCAACAAACACCCATAGAGAACAATTAGCGAAACAGGAAATGGAAATGGATAGGTCACACGCTACGGAAATCACCCAGTAGTACAACAAAATCAGTTTTACAGTGAAAACTACAAGGTGCACGAAGACGGGAGATGTGTGGAGAGAGAAAGAGAGAGAACGGGAAAGACATGGTTGAAGCTAGGGAAGATGGGGCAACAATGAGGATGACTTTGTCTGCACTCTCAAAGTTGACCCTGGCCGACTGGACATATCAATACTTACTCGTACAAGTTCTCTGACGTTTGGTCCATGGGCGGGATGGAGGTCGGCACGGGAAGCAGTCCGTTGCCGATGGGCCACACACCGGATCCGGGGGTCGGTAGAAGGCCAAACTTGTGAGCCAGCTCCCTGGATGGCGGGAATGGAATGTACGGTAACAACAATGATGATGAGGAGGAGGATGACGATGATGGTGATTACGATGACGATGACAATTACGACAGACAGCCATAAAAACGAGGAAGATAAAAATACCAAGAGTAATGATGAAGAATGATTGAAAATTTCTGAAAGTTATTCTGGCGCTCTCCTTTCCTTCCCCACTATATTTGTAAACCATTACAAAAATAAAGCAAACAAAAGTCGACAGAAAACAAAGGAAATCAAGTACACCCACAATTCAGGGTCCATAGACAATGCGCTGTATAGATTTTTCTCCTCGTCTCCCCGGAACTGGACATCAAATGTAAGGACTTGCTTTGTCTTCTCTTTCTTCTTTTTAGGCTTTAAAGATTTCTGCTTCCCCTTTTAAAACAAAAGATGTAAAATGGATGACATGAGATGGCAATGATGAAACAAAAAAACAGTAGTAGGCAATTTGCACAATCAAATCAACATCTAACAACTCTCAATTTCAGCTCTTTGGGCGAAAAATCACCATGAATTTGCTCCGGATGATTATGCAAACAAGATCTTATTCATTAAAAAAAGAAAAAGCAATGAGTCAGATAATCTTAAATTATTTATAAAGAGAAATAAAAAAAAAAATGAGACCACCTGGAAGTCAGCTAAGTAAAATACAATGAAATGTTAAGACAATTTAATCTCCAAATGAACACTTAGGGCTAGTTCAGACAGGGCGGTTTCAACCGCGTGGTTGGAAATGCGCGGTTGCATTTTCAATGATAGCATATGGATCATTCACATGTAACCGCGACGGTTGAGGAAAGGCAGCGGTTGTGAGTTTCCCCTCACAACCACGCCGTCAGCTAGCGGGTCGAGATACATACACACATAGGCATGGTACACACACAGTTGTTCTCGCGTTCAGTTTACAGGATGCCAGCCAATGAGAGAACAGGATGTGTAATGTAACCTTGAGCTTTGCCCTTGATCAGTCACAAGACACAAGCAATATACAATGAAATGTTAAGACAATTTAATCTCCAAATGAACACTTAGGGCTAGTTCAGACTGGGCGTTTTCAACCGCGTGGTTGGAAATGCGCGGTTGCATTTTCAATGATAGCATATGGATCATTCACATGTAACCGCGACGGTTGAGGAAAGGCAGCGGTTGTGAGTTTCCCCTCACAACCACGCCGTCAGCTAGCGGGTCGAGATACATACACACATAGGCATGGTACACACACAGTTGTTCTCGCGTTCAGTTTACAGGATGCCAGCCAATGAGAGAACAGGATGTGTAATGTAACCTTGAGCTTTGCCCTTGATCAGTCACAAGACAGCATGGAGGAGCAGTTTGACACAGATTTATTCATTACCGAAATTCAAAAACACCCATCAATATGGAATATGACATCTCCCCAATACAAGTACAGAGTAATAAAAAGAAACCATTGTGAAGAGGAAATTTTCTGTTCTAATGGAGACGTGAATGAGAAAAAGAATACAACCAAATGAATTCCCCCACTTCCCCCTCATCCATCCGGACACTGCTTTAAAATTTACGGAGAAAAAAGTTCTTGGGCCAACCTCTACAGTTACGTCGTGGTGCAAACCGCCTCGTCTGAACGATACCAGCCGGAAACACGCGTAGCCGTCGCAGTTGACACCGCCCTGTCTGAACTAGCCCTTAGGCTCTATGTGTCAAACATCAAAGGGCAGGTAATTACCAGCGCTACCCCCCCCCCCCCCCTTCTCCTATTCAATCCACAGTTGACAGATTTTTCAAACTGGGCTCGGTAACATTGTTCCTTTAACGGCTGCCACAAACACTGTGTTTATAAACAACCAGCCGACCAGACACCATTTTGAATCTACTACACCTCCATCCCTGACTGCAGTACGCTTGGCAGATTAGGACATCAAACTAATAATCACAAATTTAAAATTGGGAGTGTGGATACGGCAATCATCCACCAAGCCAAAATGTCAGGGGTTAGATCTCCAGCTATGCAGGCTTGATTCAAAATCCAATTTTTCTGGGTTATTCCGCCTCCTCGTCCTGTGGTAGGCAGAATGAATGAGTGCCTAATCCCATCAGGGACGGATGATAAACTAGGAGATCCCATGTGCCTTTACGCATGTGAAAGAAACCTCAGTGATTAAAATAGAAAAGCCATATCAGCTGCGACCCTGGCAAAATTCGATCCCGCAAAAATACTTATTTTTTTATTGTACAACCCTACAACCTCATGTACCTCATACTTATTGACTAGTTCATTACATTGAATTCAAGTAGAAGAGGCAAAGATCAGAGTGGAAGGGAGTGTGGCTGGGCATCCAAACTCCCCTTATATTACTAGCTCAGGAGTATGAATAGAATTTGCTACAAGATCGTCATCTCCGACATAAAAGGTCATCAAAATTGGGGTGAATGGTTATTTTTCCTTTAAAAGCTCTAAAATACAAAATCCATTAATTTGTAGTCGATGACTAATCCTTACCTCTAGTAACACCTCTGGCTCCTCCTTCAAAAGCACGGTGGCTTCCCCTTTGTAAACACTCGGCTTTGATTCTGGGTTGAGAGGAGTAAAAAAAAATTTTTTTAACAAAATAAAATCAGGCTCCATACATATAATATGCACTTCACACACAGAATGTTATAAAGATACAAATACTTGAGTGTGATAACAAGAGGTATGTGAAGTGAAGCATGGCCCCATTCAAGTTGCAGTTGAGTTCCAGTTCATGGTTTTAGCAGTATCTTTCTTTTTCCTTTGGTATACCACCTGTGTCGTTCTATATACGCATCAGTGCAAATTTTCAGAGTTTTTGTTTTTTCCACACCAAAATAAACTTAACTGAAAGTCACTCAAAGCAATTTATTAAGAAATATAATTATTTTCTGGCAAATTTCTATTGAGCCATCAATGAATTATTCTGAAAAGAATGAACTGGAATAGGTGAACAGCCAGTGCTGACTAAATTCAAGGTGACATGGCAGAGGATTGGGGGAAACAAAAGGTGAAGTATGTTGGCCAAGGTCAAAGAAAGGTGCCCCTATTTGGTCATGTTGACGGCAGTGTGTGAGGGCCCTAAAAAAATTACACCATACACAGTAAATAATAAGTGTGATAAACAGGCATCTACCTGACATTTTACATTTCAGACCTGGCATTTAAAGGGGTGATTTTAATAAGACAAAATTGGTTTCTGGCAATTGGTGAGCATTAATCCAAAACGGGCATTTATCCAGCAGGCATTTAAGCAGCACTTACTGCATTATTATTATTACTATCATAAATACCTTTCTTAGAGGCATCGCCACTGGAGGTGTTAGCAGCTTTTTCACTCTCTTCCCTCTCCATGGCCTCCCTCTCTAGCTTTTCCCTCCTCATCTTTTCCACTGCCTCAGCTCTCCTCTGTTTTCTCTGTTTTTTCTTCTCTTCCTTCTGCCGAAGCCTCTCTGGACTGGAACACGTAATGGAAAGTGGACATTTACAAGACAGCAGATTTTTTTTGGGGGGGTTTATTAGTTATAGTAATAATAATGATAATAATAATAACAATTATTATTATTATTATTATTATTATTATTATTATTATTACTATTATTATTATATTATTAATATTATTAATATTATTATTATTATTATTATTATTATTATTATTATAAAAGTAATAATAATGATAATAATAATAATAATAATAATAATAATAAATAATAATAATAATAATAATAATAATAGTAATAATAATAAAAATAATAATAATAATATGAATATGAATATGAATAATATGAATAATATGAATAATTATGACAATATGAATTATAAAAGTTATGAAAATAATAATAGTAATAGTAATCATAATAATAATAATAACAATAATAATAATAATAATAATAATAACAATAATAATAATAACAATAATAATAGTAATAATAATAATAATAGTAATAATAATAATAATAATGATAATAAAGAGCATGATAAATACCATCTTCCAACAAGAACGGGAGCTCCACTACAAATTTTCACTTTAATGCTCCCGTTTCTTACCTGAAGTGGCCGAAACTGATTCGGATGGAATCAATCATTACAACATTTTTACGACAAAAACGAAAAGAACCAAAATGAACAAAACAATTGAGGAAAGCCTTGAAGGGAAGATCAAAGGACCCAAAACATCAATCGGTAAGAACAAACCAAATTCTGAGCTCTGACTCTCAACAAAAGGGAAAAGAAATGCCTCACATGGCTTTGACCGAAAGAAGAAAAAAAAATAAAAATTCAAACTTACTCTGTGACTTTCTGTTTTACCATGGGACGTGGGGGTTTCGAGCCTTCTTTCATGTAGGACACAAACTGTAAGAAAAATGGATAAAAAAACTAGATAAAAAAAATTTTAAGCTCACAATGAAAGGATAAATGTAGTTAAAAATGAGTTGTATGCAATACCATAACAACTCGGTGGAACAGCAGCCCTTGATTGTAAATAATTAAATCTGCAATAAATAAATATGGATCATTTTGTCTCAAATGTCTGATATTCAGTGACAATTCTTTCAGGATAAGTTAATAACTGTTCTTTTCAACTTCTCATATCTGTTTTGAATTTTTGAAAATATATTATATATTCCTGTTTGAAGAAAAATAAAGCAACAGAACAAAAACATCTCTAGGACAGAAACAAGCAT
The DNA here is from genome assembly GCA_039654545.1 of Plocamopherus ceylonicus. Lineage (NCBI taxonomy): Eukaryota > Metazoa > Mollusca > Gastropoda > Nudibranchia > Polyceridae > Plocamopherus > Plocamopherus ceylonicus. The sequence goes on from JBCJKF010102147.1 coordinate 7,226, forward strand.
AAAAGCGACAGACACAAACATAAAAACGACAGACACAAGCATAAAAGCGACAGACACAAGCATATAAGCAACAGACACAAACATAAAAGTGACGGACACAAACATGAAAAAGCAACAGACACAAACGTTAAAGCAACAGACACACGCATATAAGCAACAGACACAAACATAAAAGCGACAGACACAAACAAAAAAAAGTGACAGACACAAACATAAAAGCCACGGACACAAACATAATAAAAGCGACAGACATAAACATAAAAGCGGTGGACACAAACAAAGAGACGACGGACACAAACACAGACACAAACATAAAAGCGATCTCGTCACCTCCACTGGATTTTCTTCAGCACTGCGGTAGATGGTGATGTGGTTGATTGTGCTGCCGCAATCTGGGGTAGGGCACAGAGTGTCGATCATTGACTGAGGACGAGATATTGATATATATAAACACACACTGTGATGTACTATAGAAACGACATGGTCACGCCTGTCTCATCCCAGCCACATCAAGCCCTTAAGACCAAAAACCCTTGGTGTCAGATAACTCTAGGCAACAGAACATGTGGCTTTCCTTGGGGTGGGGTGGCAAGGGAGGGGGGGGGGGGCGGGGGGTCAGTGGTCAAAGGTGGTTAGTGGTGGTGCTAAAGAAAGTTGGCCATCCTAAAGAAAAAATCAGATCAGCAATTGCAGTAATGGTAATATGATTTGTTCCTTTACTTGACAGAATTGGTAGTGGTAACAGTAGCAGAGAAGTTGTAGATTCATTAATACATATCACCTATACTGCTGATTATGTCCAGAAGGGATTTGCCATGAAGAGAATCATACTGATTACTAAATCATCATCATCATTATTATTCTTATTCAGATAATCCCTTTAGAAGCATTTTATACTAGATTTCAACACTTCAGTTCCAGTTTCAGAGTGCTTCAGTATAAAACAGAAATCCTGCATTTAAAACGCTACCCTAAAACAATAGTATGAATATTGATTATCGTCATTATCACTGAGCGCCTCCTACCTTGTGCAGCGTTGGCGGCTAGATGTAGACATTTGACCTGAAGACCCAGAGGTCTGAGGTTCGAATCCCGGTGACGGGTGCGATGGTGAGTCCTTGGAAACGGCTCTTTACACACATTCTCACCCCACTCAGATGTAAAATGAGTGCCTGGCTGTTAACAGCCCTGTCCATGTCCGAAAAATTTTACCAGCGCCTAACAGGTGGCCTGTCTCATCCTTCACGCTATGTGTTGCTGTTGGTTGGGGACCCCTTGTAAAGTGCTCTGAGCACATTGAGTGGATATTGCGCTATATAAAAGCTCACCCTTTTTCATTTCTTTCTGTTTTTTTGTTTTTTTATTTTTTTACTTTTACCTTGTCAGTGTGCTTCTCCGACAGCGAGGCTTTGAAGGCCTTCCAACAGGACGTGTGGTAGTCCAAGGCACAGTGTTGGTGGCAGGTCAGTCTGACAAAACCCTGGATTGATGGCAAATGGAAAGAAGGTGGTGATAACGGAGCAAAATTACTAAAAAAAAAACAGATAATGATGATGATTGATGATGATAGGTTGATGACGACAACGATCACAATGATAACATGCTGATGACGTTGACTAAGAATACGATGAAGAAATGCCAATTTATGATGAAGATCAAGAGAACATTTGCACATTGGAAGATGAAAATGATGCTGATGAACAAAAATAATAACACTTAGAATGATAATGATGATTATTAAAATGTCAATGAGAGCGACAACAACAAAAGGCAACAAAGAAAGAAACGCAACGTTGGAATGGATATGATCTGTATGACGGAGAAAAAGAGTGAAAACTAATCAGCAGTGGGCAGCAATGTCTACCTTGTAATCCGGGTCTGAAAAATAGATTTCCTGACGAGGATTCTCAGAATCCGCATGAATCCGGCAAAAGGCATCCGGCTTCGGTGGGTGCTGACACTCTTGCAGTAGACCCTTCAGCAGTTTCTGGTACAGTAAGAGGGAAAAAAGTAATTCACCATCTCGGACAACTGAGTAAAATCAAACCTATGTACAATAGTAATAATAATAATAATAGTTGTATTCGGGGTAAAACTGAAAATAATGATGATAATCATAAAACAGCAACAACAAAAAACAACAATAATAATTATAATAATAAGAAGAAGAAGAAGAAGAAAGAGCAACAACAATAATAAAAAATTTGTTCCTGGACATTGCTTTTTTTTTTTTTTTACATTTTACTTATGGAGGTGGACTGCAAAGGGAGTGGGAATGTTTTGTTTGTTTTGCTTGGCTTTGTTTTATTGTGTGTTTGCTTTATTTAAAACTTCCTAGTTTTCCTTTTGTTGGGTCTTTTTGTTGACTGGGGAGAGAGGAGGGTGGGGATAGGGGTGACACTTTCATCTTTTGTAAGTGGGGAAGAGGGGGGAGGAGTTATTTGACTTTTTTCTGACTTGAAACTTTCAATGATGTATAATATGTTTTTCTTCCTCTACTCTTCATCCACAAACCAATCTTTTAATTCTCGATTGTAAAATTCAACGAAATCTCGAAAAATATGCTCCAGTAAAACACCTTTTACAAAGCCTAAAGCACCAATAGGTTAAACAGACTCTCACTGATTCAAATTCACATAATATGTAAATATGTAAGTTTAAATCTCCAGCCAGTTTTGGGGGGGTTTCTTGAGTCTTGATACTGACCTTGAGCTCCGAATACCTAGTTTCCTCTATGACATTTTCGGAGGCTGGCCACAGGTATATCTTGTCTTTATCAACCTTGTGCGTGTCCTGCAACACTTCAAGGCCCTTCCTGGCATGGCTGGTAGCTTCCTTGAATCTTTGGAAGGTCATAGTCAAATGGACATATCAAATACAAGCTGGGCTACAAGCTTAGCTCTGGTTTGTAAAAAAAACATAATACTATTATAGTGTAAAGGCTTCAGTTCAGTTTTAGTTTGATAGGATAAAAACTGGATCTAGATCTGAACACATTTTCTAGATCTAGATCTAGATAAATAATCTAGATCTTGCTAGATTTCTTTTACATAGATCTAGTGCAGTATTAGACTCCCTGTAAGTGATGGATCTAGAATGATAGATCTCTTACTAGATTCTTTCTAGAGATCTAAATCTGGGTTAGAATATCGGTTGCTAGGGATGTTTGAGAAGCTTACCAAAGGGGGGACTGTATCGATATTGAAATCGATACTAGGAAATCCAGTGACATATTCGGATTCTAAATTATACCTCAATGAGGGGAAATGATACGAAATGTATCAAAATTTTAAGCAATACTTTTCCTGCATTGAAAGTGAAATTGTTTCAGATGCTGAAAATACTAATGAGAATGTTGGAATGGGACTTAACATCTCATTTCTACATAAAAGTAGGCCTTTTAACACGGACGACATAAATAGAAATGTGTTGTGAACATTTCAAGTCAAACCATTCAGTGGTTCTATCAATCGATCTCATTTTACGACATTTCAAGTCATATGTATATACAGTAGTGATCAAAAATATCGTTACATTTTTGTTAAGCTCACTTTGTATACGTATGTGCATAAAAATAAAGCATGATATATTTCACGTGAAAGATAATTCAATTCTGCATACATTGTTATCAAATACATTCTTGTGCATGTAATTGTAAGCGAGATATGAGGATTTGAATGCAAACACCTAGTGAACCAGTTTGGAATAAGTAGGCCAGAGAGCGCCGTTTGCCAAGTGGTGATTCTGTTGCTTTTCATTTCACCCTTTGTTATAAAGAGATGGAATCTCGCATTTTGATAAAACTATTATTTTAAGAGTTGTCTGTCATTTCTCTTTCAAATGATATATAATACGTGTGGTCTTAAAAAGTATGCTTGATGGGCATGAGAAAAAATGTAACGTTATTTTTTTTTCCCTACTGTATACATATATATATATAGAGAGAGAGAGAGAAAGAGATAATCATTATGACTTGAAGAGCAAAAGAAAAGGTATCAAAAAGGTAAGAAGAAATAAAAACAACATACAAATAAAAAATTAAAAAAACCAAGACCCTAGATAGACAAACTAAGAACAAAAAGTGAAGAATAAAAATCACTTTATTTGTTTATATTTATTTTTTAACATATGTCTTTCTTCTAAAAGACAACAGAAAGCAAAACCAAGAGGAGCACAGCATGCCACTTTATTTACCTGTTGAGCTGTTTGTAGGCTTTGACAATCCCGTAGTAGGCAACGGGAAAGTCTTTACTCTCACCAGTCAAAATCGAGGAGAATTTGTCTATGGCTGTCAGCAAATTCTGTGGCAAATAATTTTTTTTGTTTTTTTACTATCACTGTAGATTCAGAAAAACAATTGGACCGATCCCCAAAATTTAAGGATGAGTAATTTAAAGACAATAAGAGAGTTTTTAACTAAAACATCATTATAAGCTGTTTGTACAAGATTTAAAAGATGATAAGATAGTTTTGAGTGACACATCATTATAAGTTGCCTAAAGGCAGGTTTCACAATAAGGGGTATGGAAAGTTCCCATTCACTGGAAAAATTTCACTTACTTAATATGACACTTACTATATATCAAATGAAAGGTCTTAAAGCCATGATCAAGAAAATATAGGCCTCAGACATAGCATATCATCACCAATAGGGCTGGGCGGGTACCCGCGGGTAATATGGTGAAAGCGGGTACCCGGGTAAAGGCGGCGGGTAGCGGGTACTCGCCTCAGTGGGAAATCTCAGTGGAAAATGCCCCCCTAAAAAAAAATATACTTGAATTGACCCCTATCACGGGTACCCGTGCACTCGCGTGTAATCAGACCACGACCAAGATATAAAAATAAAACCAAGCAAAGACGAAAAAGTTCCCCCCTACCCCCGCCGAAAAATGACATTGTTTTACCCCTTCCGCGGGTACCCGCAGGTTCCTGGGTAATAGGAATACTACCAGGACATAAAAAGAAAACCCCACAAAGACAGGAAAAAGTCCTCATCACCCATCAAGTTCAAGCACACAACACCATTTTCCACTATCGACAGTTTTAGGTAGATATAATGTAAGGGTTAGGACTCCCAACTAGATCTAGATCTAGATCTAGATTCTAGATTTAGATTCTAGTTTGTTGACTCAGTAGACTGAGTTGAGATGTTCATTCAATTCATTCATCTTTTCCACTGGTTCACTAGTATTATATTATTATATTGATCTAGAATCTAGATCTAGTTTACTATTATATAAGTGTAAGATGATAATAGACCTAGAGGGTAGGCATCTCATATATTTATATAAATATATATATATATATATGTATATATATATATTATATATTTATAGTGTCTAGATATTTTATTCTATAGATTCTAAATAGCTAGACTAGATTCTGATGTACCTAAAATAAAATAAAAATAAATAAATATTGCATTTATATAGCGCTTTTTGCCGAAGCCTCAAAGCGGTTAAATTAGTAAATGATCTAGGCCCTAATGTGGTCTCATTCAATTGAGGTACCATTATTACATTACAGTATTGTTATAGACCTAATTGTTCATAAATTTCTTGACTTTGGGGTAGAATGGGCGATTTTCTATTGTGTCATGAGAATTCATTTGATTTAAATCTTTAACTACTTTTTTTTCTTTTATTTTAAAGTAATGCACGTAGCTTGGTTGGGTTTTCATTACTTTTTATAGTGACACCTTAAGTTTCAAACCAACATTGAACTGCGCTATATTTATATAATTTAATGATTATTTATTGACTAATAATTTATTATCGTTGTCATCAGCTTAGTTTTTTAGATTTTCGTTATAATATAAGCTATAAAAGAATAAGTCTAGTGAAAAGCCATGTCTGTCACGGTATAAGTGCAGTAGCCAACAACAACAATGATGCACAATGTAGGCCCCCTATACATGTACTAATACTTAGTGAAAACTTCCCACTACACTTCTCCAGTCATCAAATTAAAAAAAAAGTTGTTTCAAGAGGCCTTTCGGCTTTTATAGGGCTGGAGCTTTCATTATCCCGCTTTGTGTAGCATGAAGCAGACAGTGACAGATTAGATTTATCACTTTCTTAATAGGATGCTAGTTAAGTCTATTGCAGAATACTTTCCCAGCCAAAGCTGTACCCATTTTCGCCTGGTTCGTGTGAAGCAACAGGGGTAATTTTTCTTAATGTTTTTGCTTAAAAAAGACGGAAAAAGATGCATTATAAATTTCCCTACACCAGTTTGAACCCATGAGCTCTCGGTGGCCCAATGCTCTATCCATAGAGCCACTACAGCCCCCCAAATTGTAGATAAAACAGACTATAATTGAGTCTAGTTACAACAAAACTATAAACTAAGGCGTAACACAACAAACAAAAGAAGTAGGACATCCCCTCCCGATGCTATTTATACCCACCAGTAAGAAATAGTGTGTGTGTAATGTTTTATTTTTCATAAGGAACAAGTTTCAGTACATACGATTCCCCTTAATAGCTAATGATGGACAATTGGAAGTTGTACTTTTTGTTGACAGACCGACTTCCCAAATCCCTGACACATAAACGTCATTGTTATGCGTGATCACATGTACTAAATGCTAAGAATTCATTGGTGGGTCCATTGAAGATTCTGGGTCCTGAAAGTGATATATGAAATGCGATTTCATCGAGTACTTTTATTTGAATTATAATAGCACCTACATGCTGCCTAGTCACAGTGGCAGTCTAGCCTCCATGCTTCAGGCGAGTGCAGAAATACGAGACCCATAGGTAGCTTAGGGGCAAGGCCAGCATGCTCGTCAATGCATAAATACGGGACCCGCAGGCAACGCGGGGAGTGGTTTCAAGCTAGTTGGGTGAATATATATGGGACCCACAGGTTGCGTGTTAAGTTGCCGCATTTGACCCTTTGATTTTAAAAGGGTGCTGCGGTCTATTTCAAGCCCTGTATATATATGCTCTAGGGTTCCCCCATTCAATTTAGGTATCATTATTACTTTTACGCATAAAAATGGGTTAAAAGAATTCATTTGGTATTTTTGTTTGTTTTTGTTTTGATTTGGGTTTGTTTTTTTGATAGTCCGGTGGATATTTTGATACTTTTATAGTCACACTCACACCTTAAGTCTCATACCAACACCCAAGCTTCAAATCAAGTTCGTTTTGCTATGGCTTTTTATGGCTTTCTTTTGTAGTGATTCATTTGGGTTAGAACATATTGCCAGGCCCACCTTTTAGGTCAATGAAAAAGTTCAGGCATTTTTGTTACTAGTTCTAAGGAATAACGAGAGTTTTATGTTAGCGAGAACACTGTGTTAAGTCTTCAAGTGAACTCGTAACAGAGTGAAGTTGCCAGTTTTCTTAACACAACCAGTGATCTTGTTACAGTCCAGTTATCTCGTCACATACTCAGATTGTGATTCACCATAGCTTCGGCCAAGGCTTTCTAGAGTTGAGACTTGAGATCTACAACCTCTAATCTAGGTCTACATCTGATCTCGATTTAGATTGAGATCTTTCTCGAGTCGTTTTAATGCTTATATCGGCCATCTAATTCTTATTACCGGAAGTGGTCTTTTTTTTTTCTCCTCAAGTAGGCTTTTTAAAGAATGCGTGTTCAATCATTTTGTAGGCCAATGTAAAATTTTAATGACATGAACATTTTAGTAGGCTGAATCAATTAAATGGGAGAGGCTTAGGGCTTTCTCTATATAGAAATATCCATCATGAAATGTGCTGAAAATACGCTCCTCATCTTTTTTTTTTTTTTTTTTTTTTTGTGTGACATGACCCAAGAAATTGCAGATAAGGGGAAGTAAGGATTTTGTGAGGTTTTTGATTTGAAACTTTTTCTTGCTCCAAATGATTTTTTTTTTTTGGTGGCTTCCATGATACTCAAAACCCATGAATATTTCAGAAAAATGAGTTACAGTGTCCTTTTTAAAGTATTCTGCACACTCATGTTTAAAAATGCCATGTTTTTCTCCTCGTGTTTACAGCCAGCAAATTAAACATGGACTTCATAGATGATCTGGAGCAAAATGACATTTTTTGAAGACGATGATATGCATGGAGGCACATCTCAAGGATGATAATTGTAATGAGGTGACATCCATCGACAATATAGAGTTGCGCTGAGCAGCCTTGGGAGGACATCTCATGATGAGTGTCTCAGCTGCTGCCCAGATCATGAGGTATGTTAGAGTTGCTTAATTATCATAATTATGTCAAGGATTGAAAAATATATCTTAGAAGCCACATATAATATAAATTACAAGATTTGGGGCAATAAGACGCAAAGGTTCTAAACCCCTGTTTGGATAACTAGCTACAACAACATCAGCATGGCGATCAACATTTGCAGAGGATGTGAATGTAAGAACCAATAAAGTGAAGAAGTATTGCATTATTTATTTCGTGGCTTGACTTGTGTTTGTATCTATATATATATCTAAGATACATAGATCATTAACACTATCTATCTATCTGTCTGTCTATCTGTAACACTTTGCCGCATTCTCCCTGTATATTGCTCTTTCTCTCCCTTTCCCTCCCTCAGTTCTTCGCTCTTTCTTTCTCGTCCTTTTCGTTTGTTTCTAAATTCAAAATCATTCCTTACCATGTTTTAATGTCTCCTTTTTATTCCTGTTTGAACTCAAATCATTTCAGGCAAGCAGAACAAGTGAAAAATTCCATAACTGGTAAGATTTACTTTAAAATGTCATTGAAATTGTTTTGTACTCTTTTAGCCATGAAATTTCTTAAATGGTCATTGATAAATTTCCAATCATAAAAAAAAAAAAATAATTGAAAAAAATGTGGTACCATCTTCCCATTAATTTTTTTTTTTTTTTCAATTCATATTGCCAAGAGTACATTTTAGTTTGCTATCTTCAAAAATGAAATTAGTTTCAAGCGAAGGTAGTGATTTTAATGGTCAATGCTTGGTAAACCTACATATTTTCCATTTGCACCCAGGGAGGGTGAATAGTGAATAGCTCAATGCTCAATGGGTTCACCACTACCAAGTCAAAGGTCAGAGAGTGAATTTGGGGATTTTTTTTTTTTTGGGGGGGGGGGGGGGGGGGTCTTTTTCTCCCCCCCCTTTTCTTTTGTAGGCAAGATTCTCAATCATGACC
>JBCJKF010102148.1:0-10388 GCA_039654545.1 Plocamopherus ceylonicus
GGTTGGCAACGGCAACGGGTTGGCGAATAAGATCGAGTGCTTATCCGGCAACGGGTTGGCGAATAACGACAGCCTTTCTCTAACCCTAACCCTAACCCTAAACCCCTAACATAACTCCCCGAGTCGTTTGTTCGGTTATTTCCCCTAGGGTATGTATTCAGTATTTCTGCATGAGGAACATACGGAATGTCTCCCCATTCTTCTAATGATTTTATTTGAACTTTAAACTTCGGAATTCATCTTTTTTATTTAATGTTGTTGACCCGTTTATGGAGTAGACCCTATAAAATCATAAAAGACCTAAGCCTATATATGTCATCCCTGACCCATTCATTTATTTTCATATAGTCTATCTCTGTATTTTCTTTGTCTCATACGTAAAAAAAAAAAAAAAAAAAGAATTAGATTAAGCTAGTCATCATTGATTGTGGGGATGAAAAAAAAAGAAGCAGCTGAAAACACAAAATAGGCCTAAGCACCCACACTCCCTCCTCTGGCAAACTCATCCCACCCTGTCCCTTTGTTCTCCCCTCCAAGTCTCCCCATGTATACATTTGGCTCCCTCTGTACATCTTGCTCCCGCTCCCCTTCTCTCTTTGTCTCTTTCCCTCTTCTTCCCATTTTATGGCATGTTTTTTCATCTTTAAAAATAATCAAAAAGTGCACTCCGTGGTGGAAATTTCATTTTGGGGGGTGGGGGGGGGGGTAGATCATGTTGTTTCATATCTGGTTAGTTTTTTACGATGTTTTGTCCTTGACTGACTTCTTTTTTCTCGAGGAACGTCTGTCATATCATATTTTTTTTATGAGCAATTTTGTTCACAATATTCTTCTTTCCTTCTAGACTTTGTGTCAAACAAAAATGGCAGAGGTCGCAGATCAAATAATGGAAACAGAAACTTGGAGGCCAATCCAAGACCTCTCTCCACCCCAAAATGGAATAAGTCTTATAGTGACAAGAGGCCGAGACAAAGAGGCGGTAATGATGATAGACAAAGAGAAGAGGTAAGACAGTTTTGTATAAATGTCGTTTTTCTGCCCTTTTTGGTTTTTTACAGACTGCAGTGGTCCCCACCTTCTAGGGGCCAGTGGTGGGGAAATGAAAACAGCCTGTAACTAAGTATTTTATGTTTTTTCAGAAGCGATTTTTTTTTTATTTAGTACCATTCATTGTTTTATTTTAAGGAAAGATGACCATGAGATAGTGTTTTTATCAGATCATGAGAGGCAGAATGACGGAATTTGATACGGGGGTAGACAGATATGGAGTGAAAGAGGCGAATTGTCCCCTTTATATATATATACATAGTTTCTTTTGTAAGTTTTCATTTTCCTATACTTTGATTCCTTTTGAATGATTTTATACTCTAATGAAATGCATTTAAAAAAGAAAAATAATTCTCCTTTCTTTCTATTTATTTTCAGGTAGCGGAATCTGAGGTTTTTAATGACCTGGTTTTAAGCACTGGCTCTCGCAAGGGCAATGCGAATCACCTCCTGAACTTTAGGTTCAAACCAAGGGAAAGCGAAGGCGTTGGGAGATGGGAACGGGGCCATCATGCCTATGGCGGCCGCAACCGTGGTGCTTACAAGAAGTTACCACGTTATAATAAAGAACAGTTTCTTCAGGCGAGGTATTTGAATCTAAAAGCCTTTAGATTTGGTGATCAGAGGGTTTATTTTGTTTCAAAGAGAATTAAATTTGTAAATAAAAGTGTAGTTATACAACAGCTTCACATCTGATAGAAAAATGGGCATAGAGGAAAAGGTTGAAACTGTTCAGTCTTCAATGAATTCATTGAGTGGGCAAAACTTGTGGATTTTTCATGGGTCATCAGGAAGGATGTGTAAGACATTTTTGTTTTTGAAGTGTTTGGTAGTCAATTATGAAAGGGAAAGGCTTGTCCTGGGGATTGGGAAACGTTCTAAAAAAATAAATACATTGCAACCCAGTTTGGGGAAAGTTGCTGTTAACAGAACTGTTTTATCCTTAATTTATTTTATATTACACGGTTTCAGTTGTGACTATAATCGGTTTTCATACCTTTTTTTTTCCATCCAATTTTCACTTTTCATTTTTCATTCTGGCTTTTGGTACAATTCCAACATGGTTTCAATCATGACTTTTGTCATAGTTGTGACTTAATTCTGTGTCTTAAGTCTTTATGCTTCCCTGCCTTTTTGTCGTCTTGTATAAATATATTCGTGAGTTGTACTTTATGTATACCTTTTAAAATTTTCCTTATAAATACCTACAGTATATGAATATGTGTGTATGTGATGTCCTGTTCTATGTAATATATTATGATATAAGTTCTATTTATCCATGTGGAGTGCTCTGAGCTTGATGAAAGTTAAAATTGAAGTTGAGCGATATATCAGAACATTAATTGTTACTATTACTACCATTTGTAATATTTATTTTTTCGCCATGTCATCTACTCAGTTGTCAATTTGTTGTTCGTGAGGGAGGGGAGTACTTGGAGCAAGCAGTGAACCCAGATGCTCTAGTGAGCTGGGATATGATTGAATTAGTCAGGAACTTTGCCACAGAACCTGTCACTTGCCCCATATGCATACAAGAACCATCTGCTGGTAAGAAATCTGGGTTTTTTGTTTTTCTTTTAACTTGTTTATGGATTTTGTGTGTGTTTGGGGGGGGGGGGGGTGTTTTTTTGTTTTTTTCTTTTTTCATTTTGATATCTTATTCTTGCCTGCAATTTATTTAGTTTTTTTTTTACGTATTAAGTTTTTTTTTTTATGCCCTTATAAATTTTATTCTATGATACTATAGCTGTTGATTGTTTCCTCTTCTTATTTTGCTAGGTCGTAAGTTCGTTTTTTATTGGTTGTCCTTTTATGTTAAATTTGTTTCTCTCCCCGCCCCAGGCAAAATCACCAAATGCGGTCACATATACTGCTGGGCGTGTATTCTTCACTATCTGAAGCTTGGGGATAATAATTACAGAAAGTGCCCAATATGTTATGATGCTGTCTCAGTGGAAGATCTTAAAAGGTAAAAGCACATTTGACTTGCATTTGAATGATTTTAAATTTTATATTATTATATTTTGGTAAAATGTATTAAAATCCATCCTGTCTGGTCCATAAATAAAAAAAAAATCATTTTCTTAAAGGAATTGTTCACTTTATGATATGGTTGATCTGCTATTTGCTCATTCAGCCAGACATGATTTTTTAAAATACATAATGCAATAGACATGTAAGCTAAATCTGTTTCTCATTTTAGTGTCCAGATCATCAGTGTGCCAGATTACTCTGTGGGGGATGAGATTGAGATGAAGTTGATGAGGAAAAACAAAGGAAGCGTTCATGTCATGCCAAAAACGGAATGGGAGGATAGGATGGGAAAGCCTATGAATGTTCAAGGTAGTTATTTGTTTTTGTTAGATGTTTGGACGTTGGCCTAGTTTGTGCTCTCTCTTATCGCAATGAAAAGTATTGGCAGTGTATGAAGGGTTAGGTGCTGCGTTAATTATATATTATGTCATATTTTTATGTTAATGAACTCTGTTATGATATGTGTTAGATTGGATTCCTCTGTTTCTGTCATTTCAGACGTAACGCACTTGTATATTGATCAATGAACTCTGTTATGATAAGTGTTGGATTGGATTCCTCTGTTTCTATCATTTCAGACATAATGCACTTGTATATTGATCACTTTCTCTCAATAAATATGATATATATGTGAAAATTCACTCTTTAGTGTAAGGCAGTTATATGAATGACACAGCTTTTCTTAGTAATACTGCTACATGTGTTGGTATGATTTTGAAAATGAATGTGCCCTTATCATAATTAAGTTGATGTACGGGATGTTTCAAAAAGAATATGGCAGAATAATCCAGTGACGTGTGAAAAAAAAAAAGGAAAAAAATGTGAAAACCTCTAACATGGACAGATGTGTAGTACATACTTTCAAGTTTGATGTTTTATGTGTTCAATGTGGCCTCCAGCGGCAGCATGGATGACATCAAACCAATGTGAGAATTCCTCCCAAGCGCGCCTTCTGCAGCGTCTACTGCATTTATTGCAGCTGTTACTCGATCTTTCAAGTCATCGATACTTGCTGGTTTGGATGGAACCTTAACTTCGTCTTTAAAATACTTCCTCATGAAGAAGTCACTCACACAGTGAGGTCTGGAGTTCTGGCAGGCCAAGCACAGAAAGCAAGGTCTCCAGCACCTCGCCTTCCAATCCATCATTGAAGCAAGCACGTTTTCATTCAGATAAGCTCTTACCTCGAGATGCCAATGGGGTGGTGCTCCATCTTGCTGAAAAATGAAGTCATTCAATTCTGCTTGCACCCAGTCAAACTTTGATCACCAGTCTATCACATACTTTGATGGACCATTAAAAACTGTAATGATTTTGCGGTATTCTTTTTGAGACATCCTGTAGTTCAAGAGGACATGTCAGTATGCAACATTAACAATGTGGCAAAAAATCTGTTTGCTGTAGCCTATCTCTTGTCTTCATGGAAGCGCAAGTCTCTTTACTACTTATTACTCTTTAATTTTACTTTTTGTTTCTTCAACTATATTGTTACAATATTGCTCTATTTTTCAGATGGTACAAACACCAAGTTCATGAAGTTGCTAGTAGCTTCTTTAGAGCAGATCCAGAAAGAAGTAATTGATGTTGAAAGAACAGCACTTGCTGCCCATATGTCTGATGCTGAGGAGTCTGAAGCAAGTTTTATTGAGATGGCACAGGACCTGTTGAATGTGAGTATGGAATACTGTTACTCATTCACTTCACAGTGTTTTGGGGCATCTCGTAATAAAATCCCTTCCTAAGTTTTAGTAGTTATATGTGTGATTGTAATTGAAATTCTGTCATTAGTTACAACTGTTTTCTTTTGTTGTGCTCTTCATGCAGTCTTATAAAAAGAAACATCACCTACCAATAAATTGTTTTTCACATACTACAATGATTTCTATTATCTCTATTGTTATACCAGAAACGTGAATCATCCCTGAGGAAAGTCTTCAAGCGTAAAAACAATCGCAATCAGGGTCCACGTATACCAGGCCTTGTGCTTACACCAACCCCAAGTGACAGCAGCAGTGATGAAGAAGTTGAGGAGAAACAGGAACAGCCATTAAAAGAAGCTGTAACTGCAGATGTCCCAGTCATGCTGCATGTATCAAAGGTGTGCATAGCTTATTCAGTTGCTAATCAGAAGTATTGAATGTACTTTCTTGATTCCTTAAAATTCAGCAGTGCTAAAAACTATCATGCGTTCAGTCTTGATATTGATTTCAGCCTCCGGGAGTGCTTTTTCTCTTCGAACTAGGCTTTTGCAAGCAGATGTTGTATCACTTTGAGATGCACAATAAAGCTAGGTCATTTTAATTTAAGAATTTCTTTACAGCCCATTTTTGTTTGGAATCACTCTCTCTAAATTAATGATGATTAATACATTACATTTTGTTGGCAATGACATGTGCTTTGTATTGTTTTTCCAGCTCTCAAAAGTTTATGCTGATGCATTTGAAGATGAAGTTCAGGCAGAGAAAGTTGATTTTCCAACATCAAATGAGGCTAAGGACATTGACACTTCAGCTGAAGTCCTAGATTCAACAGTTGAAGATGAAACAGCCTCTTGCCTTACTCACGACTTTGAAGAAATGTCTGTAGAGAGATCACGGAATGACAGTGAGAGTTCTCTCCCATTTGGATCGCCCCCTAGCCCTTTCCCTCTTTCCTCAGACCAACCATTGTGTGGCACAGCTTTGAGCCTTGAGGAGACGGCAGAGACTCTAGAGCTGCCTGTGTCCTCTTCCCGAACATCTAACCAAAGGAGATCACAGTATGACAAACCCAAAGATGCCTATTACTTTTATCAAGGTTTGATTTTGTTGTTGTTGTTGTGTTTTGTTCGTTGTGGTTGTTTTTTTTTTATTTTTTTTTTTTTTTTTGCTTTCGGGGGCTTTGCTAGTTAACAATATTCTGTCGCTTAACTTTTTATGAAAGACCTTTTCTCAGAAAAGGGCCTCCTTTTCCTCAGCCTTGTGTTTGTCAGTTGCTGAATATTGTTTCTGAGGGCTAGGAATGTAAAAAGGATCTTGAGAATATTTTTAGAGTTTATATTTTTTTATTTTTTCGGTTTATAATGAATTTATGAAATAAATTAAAATTCTGGAAAAAAATTCACTCACGGCCCTTGGTTCTTTTTTCAGCATCAACGGGTCAACACATCTACCTTCACTCTATCAACGCCCATTGTCTGACCAAAGAGTATGGAAGTTTGGAGAACAGTCCCAACAACGTCAAGGCTACTATAGTCTCGATTGAGCGATGCTTTATGACTGAGGTAAATAGTTGAGTGTTATGATGTGTTGACTTTTTAACTGTAACCATTTTGTTCAAAAATTGTTTTCTTCAAACATATAGTTTGGATTTCTAGTGTTGTTTAGACTATATCCATCCACTGCCCTCCAGCGCTGGATTGACATAGTCTAAACAACAACAGTGTTAACAGTGACATTTGATGTCAGTTTTCTGATTTTATTGATGGTCGTAATGTTTTATCTGTAAATTGATTTTCAGGAGGTGCGCAAGAGACTGCGCTATTTGAATCACATCCCTTTGACTTGTGAATTCTATGTTATGGAGCTGAAATTTGCTCCGCCACTTGTAAGCAAGGAAACTCTGAAATGTTTTCAAGGTTGGTTACTTAAAAAAAAATTATTATTACTAGTTGGGCACCCGGGTTTATAAAAACGTAATACTATTTGTCTGTCCATTTGTCTATATGTATGCATAGACTCTATATCTGTCTGCCTGCCTGTCTTGTCTGTCTGCCTTGGTAATTTTTCGGCCACCCAATTCTAAATAATAATACTTCAATGCTGTTTACCTTGTAGGCCCCTAATGTTGCTTTCTTTGCTATATTGATTAATAAGTGTATTTTCTACATTCTTGGTCATATTAGTTTCCTACGACTCATTGTATAATTTTCGGACAGGACCTTTCAAGAAAGATCCATACTCTAGATCTAGATGCTATGTATCTAGAATCTTATCCAGATCTAGTATCTAGATCTAGGGATCTAGATAGATCTAATCTAGATCTAGATCTAAATAAGAAAACAATCAGTTTCTTACTTTCTATGTTGCAGACATTCTTATGTAATTACACATCATCAAAGTGTGCCTTTTAGTTTGTAGCATTGCCACAATCAGCTAGTCTGCAAAGATGAGAGGTCATTGGAGTAAATTCCATCCCAAAGATCGGATTTTGATTTCATAGAACCATGCCATTTGTTTTTAATGAATATGGGTCATGTCCCTACTTGGATGTATAATGTTTACTGAAAAATCGTTTTTGTAATTTTCAACTGACGAAGTAGATCTACAGTGACGCGCAAAAATTCAGGGCGGTTCTGAGCGGGGAGCCCACAATGAGCACTAAATTTTTTAAAATTATTTTACAGATTATTAATGTTCATCAATTTTGTATACCATGCTGTGTAGCAAAACATTTATGAATTCCATTAATTCAAATTATCAAGGTTGTGTTATTAGATTCAAATGCAAAGTTTTTTTTCTTCAGCTGAATTTGAAAAGAAACGCAAGGCTCGCATGAGAAAATTGAGAGATGAGAAAGCAAGAGCTAAGAAACACGAGATTGAATACAAGAAATCATTTGGCCTTTGTGAGTATATTTTACATTACTGCCGTGACATTTTCTTTTAGCTTAAATATGTTTGATGTCATGTGTTTTCTTTCAACTCGTCATTTTCCATTTAATCAAGGTATTCGCTGTTGTTTTTCCTCTTGAAACGTTTCATTTTCTCCAATTTACTATTTCTGGTAGTATTATGCGTATACTTTCTCTAAGAAATGAGTTTGCTGAATAATCAAGTGTCCACCAGATAAAACTGCTGTGGTTCTTGAATAATCTTTGACAGTCGAATCTCATCCCCTTTTCCACTTATCTGCGTCTGCCCACAGTAAACAGGGGCGGTCTTCACCATTTCCTTTTCACTATATATAATTTTCTATTGGTTCTTACGTTACTGTACTTTAAAATTGAGTAGAACACCCACTTAAGTTTTTTCCTTCACAAACAATTGTGATATTCATGCACATTTATATTTCAGGTTAAGCACTGATGGTATATTGTGTTACATCTGTAAAACATTTTATAATTCATACCTCATACAAAGAACAATTATGTAAGCGTATTGCTTTTCTGTCATTATTTTAGCCGTCATGTTATTTGTGACTTTCAAGATTAGTTCTCCCTTAATGTGTCCTGTGTTTTTTGTCTTCAGACCCAGAGGTCAAGATCCCACTATCGAACCTAAATCAGTTTCCTTCCCACCTGGGGGTGTCGGCATCATCTCCTGGCCCGAAAACACAGACTCATGATGAAAGTTTTGTTTCAGATGGACAAGAGGTCATGTCATCTGTGGCCTCATCTGAAAATGTATCGGGAGATGGCATGTCAGAGAGAAGTGGAAGACAAGGTAATAAATCTATACATGTCAATGGGATAACATGTCAATGAGATATTGTGTGATAACAAGTAATATTCTGGCAACCTGAGTGTAAGTTCATGCCTGAAGAACTCTGAAAGATGAGTCGGTAGTGAAACCAGTAATAGTGAAGCAGTTTTTCATAAGGAGACTAGCTCAGAAGCAGTGAATCTGAGATGCTAGTGCTGTAGTTTCTTTATGGACTATACAAGATGGAGATTTATTACTTTACTAAGTATGAGTATATATGTATATATATATATGTATATACAGACACACACACATATATATGTATATGAGTATAGTGACCGACTGACTTTAGAAGTAACAAGAATTTTTAAGGCAGTCTTTTAATGCAAACAGAGGGGGCTTGGTATAGAGCAGCGAATCCTGGAAGCTATGCCTGCAAGTTATTTTTTTTTTATTTGGTCTGTGGTGCGTAAACATGGCCAGATTTTGCATTGTCTTAGACCTGGAAAGCTTTTGAATTTTATTTACATGCCGTCACTCTTCTCCATTTGGTACATGGTTGGATTTTGCCCCTATCATGTGATGTTACCAGTCTTTCTTCATTCATCGTCATGCTCGCCTTCTTGCTATCGAGTACTGTACATGAAAATTTAACTACTACTGTAATTGTGATAGATGTACAGGGTAATATATATATAGTGGAAACGATTCATAACAGGCCCGTTTATTGCAGGAATCCAGGTATAGCAGTCTGCACATTGATTTGCACAATGTCCAATGCTCTAGTCAAAGATCAAAAGTAGTCGACCAATGACAGACCAGATTGCAAATAATTTCATTTTTTCATCAGAACAAGGACAATTTCATGAATTGAACAGAATTTTATGAAATAGGTTTTACCTTGGGCTTGTGGGGAAAATTGATCAGAAAGAAGAAAAAAAAGAAGAGACCAAGGCAGTCTTGTTCTATTTATCACCTAATTGACTAACATGTCTTCCTTCCACAGGATGTATTTTTTTAATTTATGGGTTTTCTTGTTTTCGACGCCCATTTCTGGTTTTGCATCTTTTTTGTGTTTAGGTAAAATTTGGTATAGAATTGTGAATTTGCTTAAGAAAAAAATCATTCTCACTTGAGACTTCATGAACTTTCATTTATCCAGATTATGATGTTTGCAAGGTATTTTTATCCTTAAAAGCGCCAGAGACAAATTCAGGTTGTTTTTATAATTTTCTCTTTACTTCAATATTAATACACTAGCAAATGTTCTTTCCAAAAATTATTTAGCGAGCTGAACCAAATTAAAATCTTTTGACTCGTTTTGTGGTAAACCTGCCATAATCTAAAAGCTAAAGGTGGGCAAGGGTGAAATAACTTTGGAGGTTAAGTTTTAAGTTGAATGAACATATTTCCTGCTATTCTTAAATCTTCTTTTCCTCCTCTAATCATGACCAAATTTCTGCAATTCCCTATCAAAGAAGTCCATGCCAGCCAAGTCATTGTTAATGTTTTCCCCTCCAGAATCAATTGAGTCCATGTCGCTTTCACCCACCTCTCCAAGCTCACAGGGATTAGGCAATGGTGCCATGTCCTTTGCTCAGGTACACGTTTTGGCATTTCTGTTTGCATGATCTTTTTATTTTATTATATACTCAATTTGGATGCAGTCTATAATTTTCGTCAAAGATGCAAGCCAGCAATATATATTTTGAATCTTCATCAAATACAGTGCACATCTGATATATCGACATATGGGGTACCAGATGATTATGTCGATATTACAGACACCTAAATAAAATCAGATTTTTTTTTTTTTGCGATTTTTGTTTTGTTTACAAGAGTGATAACTGCAAAGGAGTGTGTTTTGATGCTGCAAACTGCAACATTTGCACTACCGGTATCTCAA
>JBCJKF010102370.1:0-10386 GCA_039654545.1 Plocamopherus ceylonicus
GCTTTTATCCGTGGACTTTGAGGCTAGTCTGAGATATGATGAGAAATTAGATATTAAAGAAATGGGAAGGCCTTTGCGTGATACATGTATAAAGTTTGATGAAAAATGCCAGTATCGATTGGCTGAACGTTACGAAAAGGTAAAATGGATATTGTGTGTCTGTGAAGAAAGAAGAACCTTTTTGTTTTCCATGCTTGGTCTTTAAATGAAAGCAAACCTTGACATGGACTCATTCGGGTATGATACGATTACATGTATAAACCTCTATTCGATCTAAGTTGGCATGCGTGCCTGGGGACAAGAGTGACCCTTCGCCCCTGACCCTGTCTTTCCTTGGTTTTATTTCAAGAGGTAATCTATTTAACAGTCCGTTTCTATTTTTCAAAAAAGCATTGGCAACTTAGGTAGAGACTATTGAAATTGAAATTGCTAAAGAAAGAATTGATGATTTGATTCTCAGCACTTTCACTAGACATCATATTATCTCCATGTGTGAAAAACAAAATTGGACAAAAAGCCAATACACTCACCTCATCTGATGTTCCAGGCTTTGCCAATAAGTCTATCAACTTGTCATTGTATAATTCCAGCATGTAAACTGTGATGGTCATATCAAACTTTGATCTAGATGGTTAAAAAAAGAATGCATTTAAGAAAAAGAATCTAAATGTTAACAAACCTGTTATCTACCTGTAAAGAAAAAGAAAGTGTGTTGATGGAGAGAAAAACAATGATGCTTTTATTGGCAGAAAAAGAAAGGGTCTTGGTAGAGAAAGGAAGATTGTTGGACACATAATAAAAAGTACTTGAAGAATGATTAAAAATTAAATAACAACCAAGATTCATAACCTTCCACTGCAATATTGCCTATCATGACCTTGCTTGATGTCTTTCACTTAAACAGTTTTTTTTTTAATCAAAGGATTGAACAATGTTCATTTTGGAGCTTAATGAAGTTTTTGACATCAATATCTATATCTTTCTTGGTACATTTTTCGACCATACATTTGCTTCTGAGGAAAAAACAATTTTTCACGAGCTTAAAAAATAAAATACCAAATTGAAAATAAGTAAAAATAGTAAAGTGCATCACATGCTTTTGGTTAAGTCCAACACCTAATGTCTGTTCTTTTAAAGAAATTGATTTTATGATCACACTATGCAGTCTGGACTACATGATTAGTTATTCTATCCAATTCTTTCTTCAATCTTCACTTGGATTTTGAAATTGATTCCATACTTGTTCTCTTCAACCATTTCAAAGATACGGTCAAATGCACGTGGAGCTATCCCAGGGAAATTTCTCTTGGAATCACCAATCATGGTGAAAGTCTTTCCTGATCCTGTCTGTCCATAGGCAAAGATACAAACGTTGTAACCATCAACAGCTGACTGGATCAGGTTCTGAAAAAAATATTTCAAGCAATGTTTCATGGAATTTAATTTTCACAATTTGTCTTTTCTTTATAGCTAAAAATATATATAAAAAGAGAACAAAGCACGGAAAGAAACAATAAAAACATACCACTTAAGAAACAAAAGACAACCACAAAAAAAAAAAAAAAGAAAAATCAAAAAGAAAAATAATCATCCCCAGGAAACAGCAAATAAAAGAAAAATTTAATGAAAGAATGCAATAAAATATTCAATTTGCGAAAATGCATCAAAGGTGATAATAGCAACACCAAAAAAGAAAGAAAACAAAACGAATCAACACCTTTGAAGCATAAGAAGTAAAGACAAAAAAGAATAAACAACAACAAACCCAACAGCTCATGAGCAAAACAAAAAAGATAGATGATGAAAGGAAACATAACCAACTAAAACTGTACGTCCAACTTACATTCGTATCCTCAAAGATCTGCTCTTGTGAGCTGCTCTCCATGAAAACCTGATCATACTGGAACTCCTTCAAGCCTCTCTGAGAGTCGACATTCACTGTGTATTCATCTATAGACTTCACAACAGAGTAATTGCCCTGATAGAGACAAAGGTAATGTTCAGTTCCATAATGATGAGTCATGTCAATATATTAAATAGTCGAACCTGCCCAAACCACCTCTTGTCTAAAGACCACTTTCTGTCCACTGCCTTGATTTTTAAAAATATTTTACCTCTGTTCAAGACGACCACTTGCCCAACGCGACCATGACCACATATTTTCAATGAAGAAATGCTCCCAGAACCTGTCCGAAGACAAATGGTCAAGACCAATCAAATTTCATCAACCAGCCACACTTCATCATTTCTAGCGTCTTGCAGCCAATGTATCCACCGTCTACAATATTAATTGTACAGTGCTAGTATAGCTCTGGTCATCGCTTGGCAAAGTGTCAATATAAGACATGTAAATATAACACGATCAACACAACTTTCGAAGTTCGATACGTCGACATTACATTTCACGATCTGACACACCCTTCTCTCCAAGACGATCACTTTTGCTAATGATCTACTGTGGTCATCTTGGGCAGGAATGACTGTACAAAGACCAGAGTAAAGATAATTGTGATTACTCAGAGAAACAGAATATTAATAGCAGTTATGGGAAAACAAATTTATGCCAGCCTTAATATTTGCCATTGATCAATCCAATCGGAGAGAAATAGAGATTATTCTTTACAAAATTACCCAAGAAACCATAAATACATCGGTTGTGGATGATAAAACATTTAGTGAGTATTTTTTAGCCAGTTATCATTACATAGAAAAAGTAAAGGAAATGACTGATACACAAAATGATGTTAAATAGGCATTTGAATGTTGAACTTCTTGTATAATATTATGCTTTTTACTACAAGCAAAAAAACAACAACAAAAAACAAAATTGTCTTAAAGGGGCACGCGGGTAAGCTTTTAGTGATTTTGAGCAATTAAAAAAAAATGTTTTGGCTCCAAATGAATCATTAGTATCCAATCTTTACATGACAGGCATTCACAAGCTGTAATTTTCATCCTAAATAGAAAAAAGTGTCTTCAAAAAGTCCAGACCATATCAAATTTGCAATTTGAAGAAATGTCATAAGTTTAGCCATAGCAACAGGCCAGTTCTATCATCAAAATCAATCATGTTTGGTATCAGCCAAATTGACAACTCATGCCATTTTCAAAAAAAGGATGAATAATGCATTTCAATTGGAGGATAATGAACCAATGGGCAATTTGGTCTCTGAGCACCTGTGAATCAGTTTTTCGCAATTTCCCCGAAAACTCATTTTACACTACCTTGTACCACGCCAGTTCCAAAATCTCAAAAAGTATTCAATATAGAGCTATGAAATTTGGCATGTTGATTCCCAACACATAAATGGGGGTGAAATTCTGGAACTTAATTTTCAAAAATTTGTAAAAAAATTTCAGTAAAGACAAAATAAAGTAGCTCATTACCCCTATCTATGGTTAAACTAACTATATTAAGTGAAAACAATTTGAAAAATCTTTTTTAATATTGAAGATTTTGAAGTCTACCAATGTTTGTTTATTTTCAACATGAGGGCCGTCACATTGACAACCAAATATTTTTCCCCATTTTTTACTTTAATATCTCTTCCTATGATATATCTACATTCTGTGAAAATTTGGTGCCTCTAGGTAAAGAAGTAACAAAAGTAGCTTTGGGGTGTGGCCCTTAAATATGGAAAAGTACCCTCTCTTTTTCAGAGTTACTGAGAGGTCTAGCACGGCAGTAAACTCTTATTTTTCCTTTCATGTCTTCAACCATGTTGTAGTACTTCTTTCTCAAAACCTGTGAAAAAAGAAATTGTGGAATGTAATTAATATTCAGATATAAATGCACTGTATTTACATATCAACAGTTTCACATATTATCCATCAGGAGCGAAACATATTTCATTGGTTACTGTTACAGTAAAAAGATTGTTCTTTGTGATTTACACACACACATATATAAAATTCAACAGCTTATCAATAATTTGTCTGATAGAGTTTTATTTAAAATTGCTCAAAAAGTTAAATACAATACCCGTTCACTGTTGAAATTCTCTGTCAGAACTTTGTTTTCCTCCAAAAGCTTCTTGTTATCTTTCTCCAGATCCTTAACTTTCCCAGCTGCAGCAACACCCTCTTTAGCAGCAACACCAAGTGCAGCTAACTCAGCATTTAACCTGGTAATTTCTGCATCATTCCGGTTAGAGCCCTTACAATGAATAAATGTACATATTTGTTGACACGTAAGAAATCACGGAAGCATTCATTCATGTTTTAATAGTTCATAAAATAATTGAAGGAAATAATAAGTATTGAAAGTGATTTGAATATTAAGATATGAACAATAATGCAAAAAACTAAATATAAGTAAAATACTAAATGTCAATCCTGTCTGTCAATTTTTATTTTCCAACAGAAGTAAATTTACCTTTTGTAGTGATGATGCTTCCTCTTCTTTAAGTTTGAGATTCTCACTGAGTTTAGCATTTTTGGCTCTCTCCATGTCATATCGCTTCTCTAATTCTTTTAAGATCTTCTCATGGCGCATTTGGGTTTTTTTCTGCAAGAATATTTTAAAACTAAATGAAGGGGATTTTTCTTAGCGATCAAACTTTTACATAAAGCTAATACCAATTTCCGTTCTGAAAATTTCCCTTTTAGAACTTTTATGAATATAAAAAATATTTATAACTATACCTATAAAAGAGAGGGAGATACAATTCACAAATTAGCATGGTTTACGAAGGTTTAAGCTTTGAATCTTGACAAGACAAAGTAAGTCTGTTTGTCCTTAGGAAAGATACTTTTGAGAACTTTCCCAGCCCCTTTTTATGTGTAAAATGATAATATGATTAGTATCACACAAAAATCACTTAAGGATTCTATTAATATAATTCTTTCTCCAAAATTACAATTTTCTGACAATATTCAAAAATGAAATGTGATGGTTGATCTATTTATATTGACACTAGAATGTCACAAAATATGCTGCATGAATTGAAACATTGAACTAATTGTCTTTCTTGTAAAAAATCAGGATGTACCGGTACACTGTCTACAGTAAAGGAACCTAAAATAGTTGAACTAAGCCTAATAACTTTGATAATGTTTTTCAAATCAAAATTTGGTATCCGTATCGAGCTGCCATCAATGTGCTGTATCCTAATCCTCATAAAAAAAAATTCTGCATTTTTTATCAGGAAAAATAGCAATTTCCAACAACATGGTATTATCTCAAACTCTGACTTTAAGAGACAGTTGGTTCCTTTTCAAAGGCCAGCACACATAATAATGTTTGTCCATAATTATTCATGAGTACCGGTACGTAAAGTTAACTTCCTTATACACTATGCAATGAGGATCAAATACAGTGAGTTTCCTTATTTTTAACTATCACAATTATATTACTTCCATAATTAATATCATGGCAATCATAACTTACGTCCCCAACAGCACCTCCAACAATTGCAGCACCACCAATCATCGATTCTCTCTCTAGTTGCTTGATGCGTGCATTCAGCTCCTGGTTTTCTCTCTTTAGAGCAGCAACATCCCCTCGTCCAGCTGGCCCATCTCCCAAGGTCGTCTTTTGCTGAAAAAAAAAAAAATTAAAGAAAAAATGGATCAAAATTTCCCTACAAACTTCCATCATCAACAATGCGAGTAAAAAACTCACGAGAAGAATTTAATTTCAGGAAATTTACAGCATGATGTACTAGGGATTATGATTTTACAAGCGTTGTATGAAAGTAAGAGAAAATCCTTGATAAAAATCATTACAATTATTTGTTGCCTGGACAATCACTGGTTATAAACAGAAACCATCCACGTTTGCCTGTGACAACAAAATAACTCCAGACGATCTCAACGAATTCTATTCACGCTTTGACGGTCAAAACAAAACAAGAGATACTGTAGAAACACCAGCGACCTTCTTGCCCCCTCCATTTAGAATTCAACAACATGAAGTAAAAATCGCCCTTGCAAAAAAAACAAAACAAAACAAAAAAGCCCAGAAAAGCAGCGGGTCCCGATGGACTGCTGGCAGCGAAGATAAGGCATTGAGCCGATGAACTGGCTGCAATGTTTTGTCACATTTTCAATCTCTCTCTGGAACAAGCAAAAGTTCCAATTTGTTTCAAATCATCTAAAATTGTTCAAGTTCCAAAGAAAACGAAAATATCCTCCCTGAACAACTACCATCCAGTAGCGCTCACTTCGGTAATTATGAAAATTTTTGAGCGCTTTGTACTTAACCATCTGAAGTCCTCCACAGCGCCACAACTTGACCCATTTCAATTTGCTTATCGGTCAAATCATTGTGTTGAGGACGCAGTTGTACTAACTATGCATTACATCCCCGAACATTTGGAACAGCCAAAACCTTACGTAAGGGTACTCTTCATTGACTTCAGTTCGGCCTTTAAAACAATTCCCCAAAATTATTCAAGAAATTCCGCTTTGAATTTGTCTTGATCAATGGACCTCTCATTGGATTTTGGACTTCCTCAGCCATCGTCCCCAGTTTACGGACTTCAACAATAAGACGTCAAGCACTATAGTGCTCAAAACAGGAGCACCCCAAGGATGCATCCTGTCCCCACTCCTGTTTTCCCTCTTCACCAGTGACTAAATCTCTGCAGGGTTCCGTCAAGATAACCAAGTTCGCTGATGATACAACTCTATCAGGCCTTATCCTTAACAGAAATGAAGACGACTACAGAAACTGGTTTCCTGGTGCCGACAAAACAATCTCACCCTAAACGCAACAAAAACCAAAGAGCTAGTGATAGACTTTAGACGCCCAAAAACATCAATGGATCCACTACTAGTCAACAATGAAATTATAGGACAAGTAGATTCATTTAGATTTTTAGGGACAATTCTAGACTCAAATTTAGGGTGGGAAGAACAAATTAATAGTATAGCTAAAAAAGCTCACACACACCTGTATTTTCTAAGAAAATTCAAAAAGTTAAAACTGAAAGAAAAAATATTGGTTACATTTTATAGGTCAATAATTGAATGTATCCTTACTTTTGGGTCCAAAGTGTGGTTTGGAAACATTACCAAACAACAGAAACAAAAACTAGATAGAATTAGGAAAGAAGCCCAAAAAATCATAACGTCTGATCCTCCTTCACTTGATACCTTGTATTATGTCAAAGCTATAAATAGATCTAAAAAGATAATAAAAGACTCCTCTCACCCAGCAAACAACTTTTTTGAATTATTGCCCTCTGGGAAGCGATTTAGAGGTATGAATGCCAAAACCAGTAGATTTAATAACAGTTTTTCCAAAGGCTATGCCTTTGCTTTCCACCCAAATGTAATATTGAATCCATTGAATCTCATTACTGATTGAGAGTATCTTGCGAAAGTTGTACGTTTGCATGTGAGTGCATGTTTATGAGTGTGTGCTGTATTTGAGGTATTTGTGCTGTATGCCTTAGTGTGCAGATGTCTGTGAGATTCTACATTCAAGTATATTTTAATATATTGATCTATGTGATATGCCCTAATGTATCATGTATTATAATATGTGTTTCATCACATTGCTGGGTGTCAGTGATTTTTGGGATGCTTGTCATTTGTATAATGATAAGATCATGTGTGTACTTAAATGTTCAGGTTTTGTTTATAATGTGTATAATCAATGTCATATATTTTTTTTTAACCACATCAAAACATGTACCTATTGTATTCTACAAATCTATAAAATGGCAATAAAGGCATATTATCATATTATTATTGTTCAACAAATTGATTCTCATTCAATCCTACAAATTAATTTTTCAACAGATAAACACTAAAACTGCACAAAATATATGGAAATCTCTCTTCAATGACAAAGACAGGAAGTACATCCCTAATAAAAGCAAAGCTCTATATGAAGATGGGACATGTGATAAAAATATTATTAGAAAGAAAAAAAAAAAAAAAAAAAAAAAAAAAAAAAAAAAAACCCACCCCCCCCCCTCCCCCCCCCCCCCCCCCACCCACCACAAAAAAAAAAAAAAAAAAAAAAAAAAAAAAGATTGCCATGCAAGACAATATGGTATTTTAAAGGTTATGCCGTGACTGACTTACTTCCGAACTTCTTCCTCTGTATCCGGATCAGAATCCGAGCAGTCATATGTGAACCCTCCTGAAACAGAAAAGTAATTGACATACCCAAAAGAATTGAGAAAAGAATGTACATAATTATTGTTCAAAGAGCAAAGGTAATTTTGGTCCTAAAAATGTGTTAAGCAACAACATGGGAATGTGAATCTTTTGCAAAAGCATTCGCATATCAACAGTTATGCACAGAAACCCAACACACACACAGTACCAAACAAGAAAGTTGCAAGCAAAATAGAGAATGGCAATGAAGCTTATCTGATTAAGGAAACTGCAACTGCTTCGAGCTTCAATTCATTGTCATGGACGTACCCTCCCTCACAGCTTCCTGATACAAGGTCCTGTCCTGTGCTGTTCTTCCTCATTCGGTTATTGGAGAATTCATCCAGTCACATATATATCCTGTGTCCATTGTCTACTGGCTCTTCCTCTTTTCCCTTCCACCATGCTTTCCAAAAAAAGCTTTTCTAATGTGTTATATCTTTTCAAGTGACCAAAGTAAAGCAGTTTTCGTTTCTTGATTACTTTTATTAACAAAAGCTCACTAATATTTAGTCTTTCTTTAATGCTAATGTTTTTTTCTCTGGCTGTCCATGGTATTCTGAATATTCTTAGAGCTATTTTGAGCTAATTGTACGAATTATGAGACATTTCAAGATCCTTTTCTTTAATGATTGAAACAAACCTGTCTGTGAATGAGCTTTTGGACTTTGAGTTTTAGTGTCATCTTTTTTCACGGTCGAGTTCGCTGCAGGCGTTTTCTCTGGTGATTTCTTCCTTTGAGGCTCCTCCTCCTCCTCTTCTTCTTCCTCACTGCTCTGATCTGGAGATGGTGCATTCCCTAATCTGTATCTGGGGAAAAATTTCATGGAAAAGACCTCTTTATTTCATTTGGACTGGAATTTTATTCCCTAATCTGAATGTACTTAGGAAAAATGAATAAAAATGACTGTTTACATTTGAAGATGGTTCTGTAAATATTTGAACACCCAATCTCATGGGATTTTTTAACATGTTGAAATCTATGCAAAGAATGGCTTTTAAAAGAATGGTAACTTTATTTTTAGCTTTCTGTTCTTTGAAGGGTATCCACTGCAATTTTTTCATGATTATTTTTTTGACTCTTGGTTTACAAAGTATTTATTAGTTCTAAATCTACTTGCCTTTTTAGTATGTCAGTGTATTTTCTATATCCTTTATTTAGTTTTGACAATGTCGATCACACACACAATGTCTGTATTCTAAGACTGGTTTTTATACATTTTTAAAACACTTTCATTTGATGGGATTTTAAAAAACTCCAATGAGCTATTCACTTTATGTAACAAATATGTAAATTTCCATTGATTTCCATTGACAAACTTCAGTTGTATAACGTGTGCATGTTTAGCAAGCATATTTTTCATCTCCTTTTTTTTCTATTTTGATTTTTAGTCCTATCAATATAATGCACTGTGTATTCTATCTTGCTTTACTGAAAGACAGGGTTATTGTCAAATCTTTTCTTTAAAGATAAAACATTTCTTTCAAGAGCATAGGTGCTTACTTCCTCCATGGTAGAAGCTTTTTGTGCTTGGCGCAGTCCAAAATCCATTTCTTAGTTACAATTCTTCCTTTCCCTTTGACCTGCTGGTATTTTGGGGTATTAGCAAATGCACATCTGGTGAAAAAACAACAACCCACAAACATATAAAAGCTAGTAAGCAAACATTATTTTCGTGAGTTCAATATAAAGAGTAAAGAACACTTCAAAGGGAAATAAATATCAAAAGTCAGCTCCTATCCCGAATTATCGCTCATTCTCGTTCTTTGAGTAAAACAAATATTTTATAGGTTCTAAAGTAAATCATGGATATGTCTACAATACTTACACTAGATGTGTGCAACCACGTCCCCAGTCAGGTTTATAGGTAGCCCCCATCTCCATGGCTTCATCTCTAAGTTCTCCTCTTAAAGGATTCTGAAATCCGCTGAGGGCAAACACTACCTTTTTCATCAATTTACTATAGGCAACTTTTGGAGATGGACTTGACGGTAAAGCTGCAGATGAAATCAATAACTATCATGAATTTTCACGCAGGGACAAAAGACACAGTCAGAAAGAGACCTATCATTTAAAAAAAAAGAAGAATTATGTAAAAAAAAAAACAACAGCAACCCAAAAATACCAAATTTAATCTCTTAAATAAATGAATGAACAAACATGAAATTTTAATGATGATGATGATGAAAATAATAATAACAATAACAATAATAATAATAATGATAATAATAATAATAATAATAATAATAATAATAATAATAATAATAATAATA
>JBCJKF010102481.1:0-10385 GCA_039654545.1 Plocamopherus ceylonicus
GTGTATGTATTTATGTACATGAATATTTATACAATATATATAACTATACTTTAGATATAGATGTACATGTGTAGTGTTGGCATGCAACAATTTCTTATCACCATTATGTCTGTGATTTTCAACCGACACCTCAGACTGAAAATATATTGTTACTGAATTTGAAGCTCGGTGATGTCCGTTTTCAGATAATATGCTTCCTGTATACCAGAATGAATATATAAATTTTGTTTTGTCTTGCTTTGTTTTTTCTCAACTGTTTTGCGCAGGGCCCCCATTGCCAACTGGACGCAGACGAGTGTCATGGCAGTCCCTGTATCAACGCCTTGGCATGTAGAAACCTTCGTGGAAGTTTTTTTTGTGACTGTCAGCCTGGGTGGACGGGCAAGAGGTGTGATATCAGTAAGTATCAGCGTAGATTTCAATCTTGGATTTTATTCGTGCACTTACGTCAAAGATATGAATATAGAACAAAACAAACAAAAAATATAAATCAACAAAACAAAATTTATTAAAAGTTTCCACTATGAAGACGAAACAAAACAGTAAATTTTCAGATTTAAACAGTTCGTCAGGCAACAAATAACAATCAAAAGGCAAAAAGAAAAAAAAAAAAAAAAAAAAAAAAAAAAAAAAAGAAAAGAAAGAATAAAATAACGAACCGACAATAGAAATTACAATGAAATTAAAAAGAATAATAAGTAAGTAAGAAAATATAAGAAAAAAGCAAATATATATGCAATACAATCTATCTAAGCATCTAAGCTAGATGTTACATGTCACACTGGAAGATGGCTAACTTGGAGGACAAAGATGAAATAGCAACTCAGTTTACCAGGCTACCATAACGGCCAATAGTCTTAGTCT
Organism: Plocamopherus ceylonicus; assembly: GCA_039654545.1. Lineage (NCBI taxonomy): Eukaryota > Metazoa > Mollusca > Gastropoda > Nudibranchia > Polyceridae > Plocamopherus > Plocamopherus ceylonicus. Next base: position 865 of record JBCJKF010102481.1, read on the forward strand.
TCATAATTGCTGAGAAACTCAGATAGCTGAGTATTTTTGTCAACGCACTTTAAGTACTTAATTATGCTAGTATTTTGATTTTGTGTTGTACATTGAAGTTTCTGCTCGAAAACTTCTGTATCAATGTATGAAGCATGAGTTTAAAGTGTATATATTATTCATATTTCTCTAACGTATTCAGATTGTGTTAAAAAACAACTCTGAACCAATATAAAGTACAGTAAAGATATGGAAGATTTTAAGCAGAAAATTAAATGTACAAAACTAATATCACAATACTAGAATCATGAATTACTTTGGGCGTGTTGACAAGAATACACAGCTAACTGAGTTTGTCAGCTGTTCTGAAAACTAAGACTAAGACTATATACTTCTATTTTAAGAGAAAAGGGGATTAGAAAATAATTATGTTATGCTGAGGAAGCATCCAGTGATTGATACTTAGATATTTTGAACAATATAGGGTCGAGAATTTAATCAAAATGCTCATTTTATTTATTTTGTTGTTGTTGTTGTTATAAAATAGAAGGACATGAATCAGTCATTGGCACTAATTTTACCCTAGTTTAAAAGAAGAAAAAGAGAAACAGAAAACAAGTCAAAATCCACTAATTTATCCCCGGAGAGAAATCTATTTGGAAGGATTTTTTGGGGGGAGGGGAAGTAGAAGGGGAAATTTAGGGTTTGATGATGTTTTGTTCATAAAAAAAAACCAAAAGAAAATACTGCTTTTTAGGCTTTGGGTGGTATTTAATGCACAATCATTTTATGTGGATTTTTTCTTCAGACATAGATGATTGCCTCAATATCCAGTGTGAAAATCAAGGTTTTTGTATTGTGAGTATCAAGATAATGTCAACTAGAACATGGTAGTATTATTAGGAATGTTAATAAAGAGGGCTTTTTCTCGGGTACTCTATTTACAAAATATATAAGGTGATGTATTTACAAAATGTATAAGGTGGTGGAAAAATAAATGTCATACGTGTATGTCATAGCTATGACATAGCTATGACAATATTGTTGATGGAAGAAGGTAGCTCGGCAATGCCTTATTCATTGAGTCAACTGATACACTGAACAATATCCTCTCAAGAATCAATAAAGTAATAAACAGGACAGAGCGATAGAGAAACATTGTTAAATCTGTTTTTCTTTAAGTTATAAAAAACAATTTTAGTAAAAGACATGAACACCTTCCATCCCATCATGGACAGACTCAAAGAATACAGTTGATAAATCAAATAATGTTGATACAGTTTCTCTCAGAATAGGATTGTAAATGGGTATGTAATAAACATGGTGACATCTTAATTGACTGGCTATTTATCTCACCAAGATGTATCTCACTATTCTATCTGTCAACTCCACAGGATCTAGTCAATGATTTCTATTGTTCTTGTCTTCCTGGATTTACTGGCCGAATGTGTGAGGAAGAAATTGATGAATGCGCTAGCAGTCCTTGTCAAAATGGTGCAGTTTGCATTGATCAACTAGCGTCTTTTCAATGTGAATGTTTACCAGGCTATAATGGCCTTTATTGTCAGGTATGGATTCTGGGCTTTCATATTATGCATTATTTAGAGTTAAAAACTATTGTTATTGTATCTAAATCATATCTGACTTTTGCCTATTTTGATTTTTATTACTATAATGCTTTCCTCTCAAAGGAAATATGTCATTTCAAATTCTCTATATGTATATTGTCTTCTTTCTTCGCAAATTCCAGACAGATGCAGATCCATGCAGCCCAAACCCTTGTCGCCATGATTCAACGTGTTTCAACATTCAAGGGGATTTCTATTGTCACTGTCAGGACATGTGGGAAGGCAAGGATTGCTCTCACCCTCGGCCTCGCTGTGACTCTCAGTCATGTGACAGTATGTTTTAAATTATAATCTTGTTGTCATTATAAAGACTGACTATATAATGAAAGATGAATAATGCAAGTTACTGTTGCAAATTGTCCGAACAATGCCTTGGGTAAAAGCAGATCGTTTCGCCTGGATTGAGTTTAATTGTAGGTAGTGTCACTGCAGGAATGGAGATGAACAAGATTGACCATATTATGTTTTTTTTTCTTTCTTGCACTGGTCACAATTTTTTACATTTCTTTTCAGTCATCGACAGCTGTACTGTGTCTCTTCCATCGAATTCATCTATTGGTGGATTCAGGCTTATTTCATCGGGTGTGTGTGGCATACATGGAGTCTGCATTAGTCAAGCAAATGGCGCCTTTTCTTGTGCTTGTGTTCCAGGGTACACAGGTACCTATTGTCATCTAAGTAAGTACAACATTGAAAATACACTTGCCAGTCCAAAGAATTTTTCTAAAGGATCACAACTATTTGTTGAAATTGAAGGACACTGTTATTCTTTATTACTGCATTGCATGATGCATACACTTTTACTTCAAGGAACAGGACATCAATTACCAACACACACCACTCTCATTTTAGAAATAATCAGGGATAAGAACAAATGGCAGTTTATCTCCGCTTGAGTATTGTTTGCACAGTTTTAGATTTATAAAAGTGCTCTTGAAAAAAGAGTACTTAGCACAGATCAAGGAAAGATTTAAAGTATTGGGTTACAGATTGAATCAAATGATCACACAACATGCGTAATTATTTATTCACCCATCTTAAAAGGCCTGCATTTTGTAATAAAAAGAAAAGTGTCATCGATGTAACTCTCTAAACACATACATCCAAATTATCCGAAAATCTCTTTTTTTTTTTTTTCATTTTGCGCTTAAGAAGGCGATGTTCCGCCTCAGATTTGGCGCTTAAAGTCATCTGACCAATAGAAAGCAAGTATTTATCTTCTGCTTTAAACACGGCTAGCAATTGGTCATTGTTTATGGAACTCTAAACGTGTACATCAAGTTAAAGGTCTGATCTAGGTGTTTATAGAAATGCGCTGTGCTCATCTTTAAATGGATGTATGCATTTATAGACCAATCTTACTTGACTTACATGTTTAGAACTTTCAAAATTAAGCAATCTAAATAATATGCAAGTCAATTTTCTAAATTGATTTGGAAATTACTTTTACAAATATTTGCACATACCAGAGTGATGTTTCAATCATGAAATGACGAAATTCATTCATATTAAATCTAGTAAAAAAAATCAATCAATATAGTAGCTGCGCCTAATTGGACCCCGGCTTAATGGACATTTCGCCTTCGTGGACGTTTTTTCAGTGAAACAGTATTTTTATTATCAAAATTATCCCTCTAATTGGACGGTCCAAAACCAAACTTTCAGCTAATTGGAAGTTTAGATTCGGGAAAAATGGTTTGTCCAACAACATTGAAATGTATTCAAGGGCCATGAAGAAACCAACTTTGCGTATGAATAGGTTATTGTGCTCCAGGGTATTGAGCATTAGGAAAGGGGGGACTGGCAAGGGTTTATTGGTGGGTACTAGTCCAGGTGTGAATACAGAGCTAAGGTGTCAAAAAACTGCTACAGGGCATGACGACTCCCAGGCATTCAACGCACAGCCTTGGCCTACGCAATGACAGTATTGTTGGCCAATCATATCTCATCCCAGCTTTTAAGTGCCCACCCCCTCAACCCATCGGTCTCGGGCTTGACATGTTGTATCTTGGATCAAGCCTACATAATAATACGGCCATCCCTCTGATTGTTCAGCACACTGAGACAATGATTCTCTGTTTCGTTTTGCTTGGTCGTCTGCCAGAGTCCCAGTGTTTTGTTTACTCGACAGGACAATACGACATGGGAATGCAACTCCCTCTTTTTATGACATACAAACCCCATTGATGGTGTGATCATTGTCCAACAATGGACTGTTGCCCTCTCACCCGGACATTTAGGCTAAATGGGCGTTTTGCTTAACTGGACGTTTTGCCTACTGGACGTTTTTGCTGCTCCCTGACGACCGTCCAATGAGGCGGTAACTACTGTATTTATTTTTTGTATATCCTGTAAAGTTTCCCTCCGTGGACTGATACGATTAGAGAATTATATCGACGATGTATTTCAATGAGAAAAGCTAGCTAAAGCAACAACATTTGTTATTTATTTCAGGGTTTTGTTTCTGTCTTTTTATAGTATACATCTTTATTATTTGCCATTTTCCATTGACAGATATTGACGACTGTGCTAGCAAACCATGCCAGAACTCTGGCACTTGTATAGACGGGTTGAACTCATATCAGTGTATTTGTCCTGAAGGCTGGGAAGGTGCTCTGTGCAATATAGGTTTGTATTTTCATCTTTTATCATAATAGTTGGATACCATGTGGAAAAAGACAAAATTTGCTCTACATAATAATATGCATTCTTAGATTTAAAATTGAAACTCCAATGAATTCAGTCATTTGCTAAATTTTTGACTGGCTAAATAAGACATAACCTTTATATGTGTAAATTCCACTACTGTCAAGGTTCAATCCAGTATCATATGTACATGTATTTTGAATGAAGTTCACTATTAATTTTATCTCTCACCTTTGTTCCCGGACCCACTTCTTGGTCATAAAGTGAATTGTCTTTGTCCTGTATCATTATCGTTTCTTATGAAAATTGAATCAGACTACAAGGCCATAACTGAATTTGAATTGCTTTTCTTCTTTTATCCATAGATAAAAATGATTGTGAGATTAATCCTTGCAGAAATGGGGGAGAATGTATTGACCTCCCAGGGGAATTCCAATGCAAATGTTTCAATGGTTGGAAGGGGAAGACATGCTCAATAAGTATGATTTTTTTTTTTATCACTCATTGAATTATTTCAGCATTTGTTATTCTCTTCAATGCTTATTTTGACTCATTATAAAAGTTACAAATTGTTTTATATTTTCCATTTTCCATTCAAAATATCTTCCTTGTTGCCTAAATTTTGTAAGCTTTTCTTCAAGTAATTTTTAAACAAAATTGAATTTTATACAATATATTTTTTATTTTAGATTAAAATTGACTTTGAGTGTTATTTTCTTGCGAGAATTTAACAACTCTTATTTTACTTAGTGCTATCACTCAGTGCTCTCTGGAGAGCCATTAAAATTATTCTTACTTTTTTTTCATTGTTTTACATCTAAATTATACAGTTTTGTGTGATTTTGTTGGGGTTTTTTTGTGTTTTTCTTATTACTGTATTCTATTGTTGCCCTCTCAGTTTAAGTCTTCAAAGCAGCTGACAAGCTCAGTTAACTGAATTTTCTGATTAACGAGCTGAAAAGTAACTACAACTGTATCTAGTATGATATTAGTTGTGTTCATTTAAGCTTTTGTTTAAAATTTTTAGTGTCTTTGCTCTATTTTAATAATTTTACATTCTTTGGAAGGTTATTCCATAATCAAAATGTACGTGGGAAATACAAATATACAAATAAGTGGTCACAGTGGCACAGTCGGTTGTGCTTTGGCTGGCAACCAAAAGTTTGGTGGTTCAAAACCCGTCAGGGGCATTGTGACTCAATCCTTGGGCAAGGTTATTTACACTTCTTGCCTCCATTTGCGGCACTGCTCTGCGACTGACACTCGGTTTTCGATATAAAAAAAAAACAAATGACAAATTTCCCTTCGGGGATGAATTAGTGAAATTTTATTTTTATTTTATTTTAACTATCTATGAAGATGTTAATGTTAATGTTTGAGTACTTGACCTTCTGTGACCGTCATTAGTGAGAGCTGTTTGGCTCATTTTGAGGCAATTTTTTGTTGTTGTTGAACCCATGCTTTAAAAAATCTATATCAAAATTTGGCTGTTGGAAAATATAGGTAAATTTCCCTTTCTTTTTTCAAAAAGGGGACAGTCATTGTGAAGAAATGGCTTGTCTTAATGGTGGGACATGTATTGATCTTGGAGACTCATTTTCTTGTCTTTGTATGGATTCATGGAAAGGAGCCTATTGTCAAATGCGTAAGTTACAGATTTAGGGTAATGAAAATAACATGCACAAACAGGTACAGATAAGTCAGTAATGTCTTAAATATGGGTTGTAAAACTGAAAATACAAATATGCAGTGGATAGAAATGTGTCAGCAGAGAATCAGCAAGATTACCTCTGTAAGTACACATATCTATTTAAGTATGCTTTTGACATAATGTCTTAATGTATTTCCATAGTGCAACAAGTAATAGTGAAACTTTAAAAGAAATCTGTCATCACTTTTGAAAGAATTTAACATGGTATCTTAAATTGAATGGAATTGCAATGGCTAATTAAAGTATATATCATATCATATATGAGGTTAGGGGCTGTCAAATTTGGCCTAGAGGCCTTTAAATGCCCTGATTACATTTATTAAACAATCTGTAATTAATGCTTATTAATGTTTATTGACACATATTTTCAACATCATGTATGATAAAGGCGAAATGCCTCATGAACTTTGCAAATCTATATTCTTAACCCTACCCCAAAAAAGGCCCCCAAAAAGCTTGGGCAATTGATTGTGACCAACATAGAACAATCCGCATCACCAGTCAAGCTACCAAACTCCTACTAAGGATAATTATTAAAAGAATGAGAAAATCAATCTCAGCCGATATCAGCATAAACCAGTTCAGCTTTCTCAAAGATAGGTGAACAGTCAACGTTACATTTATGTTAAAAATAATAATGCAACACTCAATAGAAAAACAAAAAAAGTTATACCTGGCCTTCATTGACTATTCTAAAGATTTCAACTCAGTGAGGCACAACGAACTATTCGAAAGACTAAGATTGATTGGTATTAACACGAAAGACCTCAGATAAGTGCAGAATCTCTACTTGAAAAACAGCATATGTACAAATAGAAAAAGATACATCAGAATTCTTCACCATCAAGAAAGGAGTACGTCAGGGCTGTGTATTGTCACCAGATCTTTTTAACATCTACAGTGAATACATCTTCCACGAAATTGAAGACATGAAAGGAGTATGTATTGGAGGACACAATCTGTCGAACTTGAGATTTGCAGATGACGCAGTGCTCATGGCATATTCTCCAGAAGACTAACAAAACATGTAGACAAGCTGGTAACAATGCGTGAAAAAAGGCCTCATGCTAAATGTCACGAAAACAGTGCATGCCAGTTGGCAAAGATATACATTGCACAAATTTTAAGCTCACAAGCAAAAATAAAATCAATAACACAAGTCAAGTCATTCAAATATCTTGGTTCTACCATTTCAGACAATGCAAAAGACACAAAAGAAATGTAGCAACGAATAGCAATAGGAAAGACCATCTTCCATTAATTAAAACATGTCATATGCAGCTCACAACTGAAAATGGAAACAGGTCTTTGTTTCATTGAAACATACATCAAGTCATCTCTCCTGTGTGCATGTGAGACATGGACCACCGATAAAGAGAACCAGAGAAAATTAGAGGCCATAGAAATGGGGCTCCCGGAGGATGTTAAAAATCTCGTGGACATCAATAACAACAAATGAACAAGTTTTGAAAATTGTCAAAAGAGAAAGATCCCGGATAAAAAGAACAAGACCAAGACAAATGAAAATTCTCAGCCACATCTGGTGTAAGAAGAACATTAAAATGTTAGTTGTAAGTGGTATGATAGAGGGAAAGCGAGCTAGAGGATGACAAAGAATTACGTATATCACAAATTTAAGACAGGCAATCAGCAACAAAAAAACGTCCATAACATACTTCAGACATGCAGACAACAGAGACAAGTGGAGACGAATGGCGGGCAATGGGCTGCAAAGTACAAGCCACTCATGATGATGATGTATTAATGCTAAACAGTAACAATCAATGAATTATGTTTAAAATGAGATACTAAGATAAAACAACTATGATTCAGGTAATAACTTTAACAATTCAATTGTCATAAACATATCTTAACTGAATCACACATGTACACAAATACAGTAAAAAGTATTTACTTTTTACATTAATGCCTATGATATGGAGAAATTATAACAATTTGCTCTGATTCTATTACACACTTATGATATAATTTAAATATACTACCTCTACAAATATTATACATATATCACATACATGAATCTGGTTCCAGCCACCAAAAGGCCATGTGACTTAAATCCGTGTGAAAACAAGGGAACTTGCGTAAATAGTGGTGACAGCTTTACTTGCATTTGTCGTGATGGCTTTGAAGGAACAAATTGCAGTACTAACATCAACAACTGCAACTCTTTTCCATGGTAAGGATCATTTACATATCTTTATACAGTGCTTATTTATAATTGAGGGCATTTTTCTTTCAATGTCAGTTTCAAAATATATAACATAGCTTGATGAAAGCCAAGTCCAATTTTATGTGCCTGTGAAAAGACCAACAGCAACCAAATGAAAACTCATTATTTTTCTACAGCACAGCAGTAATTTATTTTCAATTGCAACTATAACAAATTCATCCAGTTTCATGTCATCTTTGCTAAAATTGCAATTTTCTTCATAACATACACTGAGAAACATCACAATTTTCATCATGTAAGCATTTGACACTTATTTTAAGAGAGGTGATATATGAATTAGTCTTGTATTTGCATGATTAAAAAAAGAATTCCTCCAGGTGGCATACTTCTTTATGCCTAATACGTGAGATATTAAACTGTTTCATTATAGATGTTCTTTCATTTTACCATTTTTTTCCATTCACAGCTATAATGGTGGCAAGTGCATTGATGGAGATAATTGGTATCTCTGTGAGTGTGCCACAGGGTTTTCTGGCCCAGATTGTAGAATAAGTAAGTCTGCTCCATTCAATGACTTCACCTTTCTGACACATTTGGGTTGGGTCTTTTTTAACGTTGCTTTTCTTTCTTCTTTTTAGTTCATGATAAGATTCATTTCTCACATTTTATTTCAAGAAAATGTTTTAAAAATGTATCTTTTTCATCCTGTCATTATTTAGATTAAACTGAGAGATTTTATACCTTAAACCCTTCCCACCAACCCACCACATAAATAAACATGGAAAACCCTCACTAGTGTACAAATGAAAACTACTAAACAACATTATCAGTAATATCAGTGTGTGTTGATGTGCTGACTCTTATTTCAATCACTATGATATTGTTTCAGTTTTCCTCAACTTCTGTTTCAATTGTAGATATCAATGAGTGTGCCTCAAATCCATGTACTTATGGAAGCACATGCATCGATGAGATTGCTGCTTACAGATGCATTTGTCCGCCTGGCAGAACTGGTAAACTTTGTGAATCAGGTAGGGGTTTGCCATTCTACTCCAGATTTGATATTATAGATTTACTTTTGCTTCCCAAAAACAACTATTTAAATAGACAATCTTTTCCTTGATTGGAAGTTGGAAGTAAATTAGATTTTGATTGGCCATGTGCTGGGCCAGTGATTGATCTGATTGCTGCTTTGAGCAAATCCCTTATGAGCAGATCAAGCACTTTGAATTGTTTCAGATACAAATGCAGTTTGGCTATCCATCACCTATATCATGTACTGTAAGATGATGATCATTGTTATTATTATTATTATTATTATTATTATTATTATTATTATTATTATTATTATTATTATTATTATTATTAT
>JBCJKF010102592.1:0-10384 GCA_039654545.1 Plocamopherus ceylonicus
ACAAAAACAAACAAAAAAACAAAAAAAGAAAAAAAAACCACACACACACACAGACGCACACAAAACAAAAGACGAACCCCCCCCCCCCCCCCACCCCCAGTTTCAGAACGTTTCGTCGGCAGTAAGGGTACAAGTGTCGGCTTTTCTCTAAATTATGAGTATTTTCCCGGCGACGGCTATTTTGGCACGGAAGACGTCGGTGTCAGTTTCTGTGTGGTTTTACCCTAGGTCTTCAGGATAGCGGACAAACTCACTCAGCTGAATAATACTGTCAAATGCGCCTAAAGTAATTCTTTCTAAATGTAGTAATTGACATGAGTGTTATTGTACATTAAAGTTTCTGCTTGAAATCTTCTGTATCTTTACTGTGTGTTTTATTGGCGTGGAGTTTGTTCCACAATCTGAATATAATGGGGACGTTTGGGGAAGTATGAATATTCATGACTGGTAAAGCCGTTCATTGGAATGGGTTAGGAAACAATAGAGGCTTTACTGTCCTGTCCTTTGGATATTGGGTCACAACGAAGATTATGATGATGACGACACAATAATATTACGATAGTGGTGAAAAAGCAAAACAACAGCAGTAACAAAACAACGATGACGACGACGACAACAACAACAACAAGAACAACAAGAACAAGAACGAGAACGACAACGACAACGACAACGACAACGACAACGACAACAAGAACAAGAACGAGAACGACAACGACAACGACAACGACAACGACAACAACAATAAGAACAACAACAACAACAACAACAACAACAACAACAACAACAACAACAACAACAAGAGCAGTGTTACAAACAGAAGAAAAAAAAATCGAAACAAACGACAACACCAATGCAACCAATTTTCCAATACAACAACGACGAGGACAACGACAACAATAACAACACCAACAGCAACCACACGGTAACAAAACAAAGGAACACTCTGGTACCCAGGAAAACAAAGAATGATGAACACCCAGGGTTATTTTTCGGCCAAATTAACTTTTTTCTCCAATGAATTATGTGGTCACAGTGGCACAGCTGTTATTCTTTGGGCTTACAACCAAAAGGTTGGTGGTTCGAATCCCGCCAAGGAAATTGTGATTTAACCCTTGGGCAAGGTTATTTACACTAATTGCCTCCGTTTTTCGGTCAACAAACAAAAGGTAAATGAATGGAATTTATTCGGTGTGCGGGAAATCACCAGCTGCGCCAGCGGGTGCCGAAGTCCTTCGGAATGAAAAGACTGGACTTTTATTACCGGTATTTAGAAAAAACAAACTATTTACTGTATTGCCTATCGCCTATGGCTTTTCTTGTAATTGGATAGCCAATGAGTGCTGCACGCAGCTTTCTTTTTATTTGCATAATATTAAAATCGTATGCCATTATGATATGATGAAAGGCAAATAAATTTATAGACGTGCCAAGAGACGTAGCAGGGGAGGTCACAAAAATAAAAAAAAATTCACACGGGTTTTAGACGGTTCGCTCCCTTTGTCATTCCTTTGACGTCTGTGCTCCTGTGTTCTGGAATAACCCTAAAATCTCTCTAAATCTATCATCTACCTTCAATTCGGTATGAACTTCTAACAGGTGACAAGATTCAATATATACCATCATTTTATATATAATGTCAAAGTGAAATTTCCAAGTGTTAACTTCAATTTATAATGCAAAACATTAGAATGCAAATATATCTCAAAACTAGGGTTTGGAGAAATACATGTTTTCCCCGAGTGCGTTGGTGAGGCTTAAAATTTGTTGTTGACAGTCTCGTTAATTTATCTTCCACTTTGTTATTAGTTTTGTTTGCTTGTCCCTTTTGTAAATGTATTATCAATTCAGTAAGGTATTATCAAGAATACAATTAGTATAAAAATGTTTGCACTTTTTATTTATATTATTATACGAAAATGCACCAGTGTTGTGAAGTTGTTGTTGTTGTTGTTGTTGTTGTTGTTTGTTGTTGTGGTTTGTTGGTTTTGTTAAAATTTAGAAATTATAGTTGATACATAATTATGTCAAGGCACGTCAAAGAATAGCTAAAATAATGAAGATGGTGATAAACCACTATTCCATAAGTTTAATGGATATTAGTGTTAGTCTTGGTCTTCATAATAGATGATAAACTCAGAGAGTTGAGTATTCTTGTCATGCATCCTAAGTACAGTATTATTCTAGTATTTTGATGTTAGTGTTGTAAATGTACACATAAGTTTCTGCTTTAAACCTTCTGTATCTTTACTGTTCTTTACATCGGTAGAGAGTTTATTCCAGTCTGAATGTATTAGGAAAATATTAATATAAATGACTATCTACTTTTTATGAAGGCAGAGTAAATGTTTGGGCGTCAGATCTTGTGTGCGACTATCTATCATATCAAATTATTCATATTGTCAAAAAATCAAAGCAAGCCCTAGCGAAAACACCCCCAAAACAAACCCAAAAAATCAAAAGGAAAAAAAAAAAAGAAAAAAGAAGAAAAAAATAGCCACAACAAAATATAAAACAACAAATAATTACAAAAAGCATAAAAAACAACAAAACAAAACAAAAACCAAACACCTCCATCACCTACAAAAATGACAACAACATAAACAACAACTACAAAATGCAAACCAAAACAAAGCAAATCATCTTCCTTCCCTGAGTGAAATGACACTATGTTAAAGCGGAAGTGCATCAGACTTCAGACCAAGAGGTCAAAGGTTCAAAACCAGAGTGACATTTGAGTGTTTGTTCTAAACGGGATAGGTAAGAAAGTAGCCTAATGGTTTGTGAGGACAATAATTATACTTTTTTTTAAAATCAAAAGAGCATCCCACTATCCAGCTAGGCTAAACTATAACAACATCGACAGAGCAAATTAGGAACAACAATAAAAAATGAATAATAATAAAAAAAAATCATACTTCCAGTTGAAGCCGAATCGGACGTATTCTCTCTGCAAGATGATGTATTTCAAGTCGAAAGATATCCAAGAAGCAGCTACACGTACAATCCGCAGGGCTATAAAAAACATACACTGCCACACAAAACACACGCAGCAGTAGTTCAAGTGAGCTTCTCACAATATCTAGGCAATCACGAGTTAAGGAGGAAAAACAAACAACCCGAAGAACGACAAAACACCTAAAGTATGTGTTGCCAATATGCCTGTTGCAAACGACTCAGCATTCAATGAACAACACACCATCAACTCCTCAACACACGACCAACACGCATTAAGAGAGAAAACAACGAAGACAGACCTAGACGACGACGAAGTGTCATGAAAGAAAAGGCCTATGCCATTGGCTGTAAAATACTCAGCTGAATAAAATACAGGCGTCACAACAAACAAACTTCCCCGTCGCTTCCCATAAAAAATTACTTTTGCAATTGTCAAAAGAGAAGGGGGACATAAGAATGCAAAATACTCAAATTAAGATAAAAAACCATACAATAAATAGCGAATGTAATAGAATACTTAACCAACTTAAAAGATGATAATTAAAGATATAAACAGGGGAACTGGATAAAGTACTTAAGTTTATTCACCAAGGTATTACCCCTATTATGTATTTCACTGAAACTACTGCATGCAGACCAAGATTTGCAATGACCCAGCGCCAATTTTCTTTCTCAAGGCTTTGAAACAGTAGTTTTCGAGATTGATTCTTTACGTTATAGTAAATATACAAAGCCTGCCAGGGTACTATTTTGAAGGGTTTATGGTAATAATTTAACACATTAAATTTATACGATACTGGTTGTCATCAGTGGGTGAAGCTCCACGAAATTTCAGTGAGATAAAAATCCAAATTCACGTGATTGACGACTGGCTGGCCATGCCATTTAACAAATGTTTACGGTAAACATTGCAAAGTTTAGGGATCGCTGAAATGAAAATAGAAAAATGATAAAAGAAATTCACCACTTTGTACAAAACGCAAAAATTAGGTTCTAGCTGGTCATGACAAATGTATGGTTGCAGGAAAAACAAATAAAGATCGTGAGAAACTTAGACGAAAAGCAGCAGAAAGGCATTTATGGAGGGAGTTCATACGGAAATTGAGAGAGGCAGCCGAGACATTAATCCTGAAGATTAGGGGGCGAAAGGCGATAAGTCAGTTAGTCGCGCAAAGATCCAGCATCAACGGCAGTAGTTGGCAAAATTAAAGAAAACTGCGAACATACTTGGGTGAACGGACAATAGAAAGTACTAACATTTCAAAGAAAATGATCAAGCCATGTCGGTCCTGTACGAAAACACTAAACAACAAGCCATTTGAAAATCTTAAGGTGGTAGATAGGACAGGGGGGGGGGGGGGTCAAAGGAGACGTCCGGCGCTCTAGGGCGTGGCTAAACTCGTTATAGCAACAAACTTTCAAGGTTTGCTTGGAGTCTAAATCTTTCCATCACACAAATAGCAGCCTAACTCTCCTGCTTGTTTATTAGCTGTTTTCAGCCTTTACATATTTGGTGAGTTTAATTGCCGGGCTCCTTTGATGACACGCCAAACTAAAGTCATTATAACGAACTCTAATGATATGTTCTAAACGCGATTAGATATCAAATAAGTAATAGTATTACCAATTCCAAAACCCAGCAAACCAAAAGTCCCCCTCCCCCACCTTCCACCCTCTCAAAAATTCGAAGCCAGTCGTCTTAACAAGGCTTAGAAAGACCTTCTCAATTTCAATACCAACCTAAATTTCTTCATTGATTTTGTATTTTTTGTCTCTCAATAAAACTTTGAGGATGGGTCGATAGGAAATCATTTCAAAAGTTGTTATCCAATTGTCATCGTTCTTTCCAATTACCGGCACCAGGGCCGCTTTCTAGTCCATCATATGACAAGAAAGTCTTTCGCTTGTGTGTAACATTGATGCAGTAATTCTCTGGAAGACATTTCCATAATGTGGAAAAATTGCTGATTTTACTGCAACATTAGAGAGGGTATGTTGAGGTTTCTGTGGAGGAGGGAAAGCATACTATAGGGGGCTCAGGGAGGGATGGATCCGTTTGATGCAGACCAACCTGGAATCCAAAGTTGGCGGCGATCCCCCGTTCATGTGCATTGTGTTGTGAATGGGGTCACTTGCTATCTAGGAGGACCGAACTTTTGTACAAAAAGGGCAGTAGAACATCCTGGGTGGTTATTGCGGAGCATATATTGGGGCATGATGGCAATCATTATTTTGTTTTTGAGAGATGATCTTATTTTTCCTGTAAATCATCCCTCCATTTTGTTACATTTTATTACCATTATCATAGCATATTTGTCCTTGGCATCCCTTTTCCCCTTCTTTTTTCACCATGAGATGACCCAAGTGGTTAACGGGATGAAAAGCAATCTCAATCAAATAATTTCGCACTCATATTGTCTTCAAAACAGCTGACAAAGTCAATTAGCTGAGTATTCTTGTCAACGAGGCGGGGACAATGTTATGTTTCAATTATTTGAAGTTTTGTTCATTGTCATCCTGTTTAGCTTGCCTGTCTTAGTCTTAGTCTTCATAATAGCTGACAAACTCAGATAGCTTAGTATTCTTGTCAACCCGCCTTAAAGTACCGGTACTATATTATTTTAGTATTTTGATGTTAGTGTTGTACATTTATGTTTCTGTTTCAAACTTCTGTCCTGATGCCAAAGGTGGGCGTTTCCTTGATTTATATTTTGATCTTCTTACTTAAAACATCATATAAATCCGCACAGCAAAATGAATGTCAAATAAGTAAAAAAACAACAACAAACAAACAAAAAAAAAACCCTCTTGAATTTCTTTTCACTGTTTATTACAAAGAGTCAATTCTATCATCATACACTTGTAATAATTGCAGATGAAGAAAAAACGAAAAATATATTGTTACATGGAGACTTCCTTACAGTTCTTGTGAAGCTATGTAACATGAAAGCTAAAGTATGTAATTGCAACTAAAAATGTTAAAAAAATTAAAAAAAGAAACAAAAGAAAAGAAAGAAACAAAACAAAACAAAACAAGAAACAAAAAACAAAAAACAAAAAACAAACAAACAAACAAACTGCAAAAACCCCAAAACCAACCCCCCCCCCCCTCTTAAAAAAACAAAAACAAAAAAAAAACAAAAAAAAACCCAACAAAAAAAACAACAAAACCCAACAAACCAAAACACACCAAAACAGCCAACACACCCCCTCCCCCGAGGAAAATATACGTACATATTATATACACACATGTACATACAATCATGCATAATATTATATGCCTACAAAAATACAGAAAAACAATCAACCCTTTACCCATCTGCCTCCCTCTCTTCCTCCTACATACTTCAAAAAAGACAAAATACAAAGAAAATATAAAAATAACCAGGAAAAATAGAACACCAGATATCAACGTGAAAAGCAACAAAGAGCTTTTACAATTATTCGGACTTTCTCTCTACATACGATATTACAGTAATATTGGTATGGCAGAAAAACCCGATATCTACATCCAATGAAATATGTACCCTGGTCTAATGCGTTTGAATGTTGATGCAGGGGGCTAAGGTTTGAAGTCCCAGCGGAAGGCTACACGGCATTGAGCGAAAAGTTGAATGTAATTCATGGTAACAGCGAAAAGTCGCATTTATTTGGTCCATTCAATATAAACCTATGCAAATGTATGCACCTTTAGGAAAAACGATTGTGTGAGCTTGTATTACATGCATATTGTTACGAGGCTTCGTTGAAGTATATGGGCCGAATCCAACATGTTAACATTTTCTTAATGCATAAAAAGATAATATTATCATCTTTATGTTCCCATTTATCTGTTACTAATTTTATTGATTTTATTTTCACGAAAGGAATCACATTAGTATGATAAAAAACTTGGAATTTAAACTATGGCACTTTTGTAAACAATAATTATAATAAAAATAAAAAAAACTCCCCAGACGAGGTCTTCTGCTGAATTTATTTATGAAGCAAACAGCTAAAAAAGAGATAGCTTCAATGTATGTTGTGCTATGAAAAAATACATTGCCAGAAATATTCAATCAAGATGAAGATTGGGAAAACTAGCGGTGTGGTGTTTACGATTGGTCTTAGTCTTCAAAACAGCTGACAATTCAGCGTACTAAAAATTCTTGTCAACAAAACTGAAAGTAACTATCTTACATTTTGACACCAGTGCTGTACAATATAGTTTATGTTTAAAATCTTTAGTATCTTTGCTGAATTTTATATTCGCTGAAAGTTTATTCCACAATCTGGATATACTTGGGAAATAGGCCTATAACTCTTCAAATGATTATCTACATTTGAAGGTGTTAAAGTCTATGACTGAGCACCAGATCTTGAGTGGCCATTATTATGATGTTGTAATAATATTACTGATGCTCATGAGTCATGGCAACCATAGATTATCTGCCCCTGAGTGCAAGCTGGAACTTTAAGAATGCATTGTGTACACAAGCACTGTGGGTATCTCTTGACATGATAATCCTAACAGGGTAAGCATCATGACACAACCACTCACTATAAAACAGAGTGGTGTAATCAAATAACACAAAGATAGATGAAGTACATGTATCAAAATGTAATGTGTCAAAAAGAAGCAAAACCTGCTGACTAATAAATGAAGCCAGATGAAAAGCTCCAAATACAACACTACACAAAGTCTAAATGAAAAACAATAAACACATACAAGGTAAATGAAATTTAGCTTTAAAGATTAAAGCAGAAAAACAAATGAATATAAATTACGTCTATGCCGATACCCCCTTTCATGTGGTGAAATAGTTGGGGGTTTTTTTTTTTCACACAGATGAATTAAATTCTCTGAAAAGGGAGGTCACTGTGATCAATTCCATTTGCATTTTACGGTCAGGGTTTACAATAAAAATAAATCAATTTATCACCCATAAACATCCATCAAATTAATATGATCTTTGATGGAAAATATAATGAAACTTGTAGACTAAGTCCATGAAGCTCTTTGCTCCTTGTTGAAAGAAAGAAAAAAAAATGTAACATTACATAATTAGTTTATGTATGTACATGTACTCCTACATGTAATTATGATAAGGTGAAAAAGCAAGTGAAAGGAAAAAAAATTTCAAAAAATGAAAAAAGTTATCAGTAAAAACAGAATAACCAAAATTAAAAGTCCATACCATATATAAAATAAAGTAAAAGCAAACATAATAATACATCTAGATCTATCATTGTTCTGTTGGAAATTCTGGAAAAAATGCTACCTCCTCCAATTATACCTCCATGATATTTTTGGAAGCAAATAGAAGCTAAGATTATGGTTTCATCTGAATTTATTATTTTTTAATATTTTTGTATGTTTTTCAGTCTGCATTGACGTAAAAAAGGGACACAGTCTACTTTAAATTCATCTTAACTAAAGAAAAAAAAAAAGAATAAAAAAAGAAAAAAAAAAAACCCCATCATGAGGACGCCTTGGAAAACAAAAAGGGGTAATTTAATATAACAATAATCTAAACGATATTTAATAAATTCAATGTTTGTGAGAACTGTGCTCTTTGAGATCCGGGTGCTTGCAGACGAGCACAGGGACATGCGCGTGATGGACGACGCTGTCACTGACACTGCCCATCAGAGTCCGTCTGACCGAACCCATGCCACGTGACCCGATGACGATCAACCCGGCTTTGGACGCCTCGGAGTAGTCGATAATGGTATGCCAGGCGTCCTTGCCGTGAAGGTGTTTGAACTCACCCTCCACCTAAACAAGAATAAATTGGGAAAGAATAGAATGCGTTTATAAATATATACAACGGATCAGAGATATTCTCCACTGAGGAGTACCAGTAATGCTCAGCATTATGCCATTTCAATATAGAAGAAAGAATAATTTATCTTCTTTCCCCCGCCCCGCCCCACCTCCTACACTCGTCATCCTCCCCTCCACCATCACCACCACCATCACAAGCTCCTATCCTCCTCCTCCTCCTTCTCTTTCTTCTTCTCTTCCTCCTCCTCCTCCTCCTCCTCCTCTTCTTCTTCTTCTTCTTCTTCCTCCTCCTCCTCCTCCTCCTCCTCCTCCTCTTCTTCTTCTTCTTCTTCTTCTTCTTCTTCTTCTTCTACTTCACAAAAAGTTGAAAGGATGAGAGATTGGAAGCTGTCTTGGCATGAGGTGAAGGCGATGGTCCGAGATGGAGAGGAATGGAAAGATTTCGTTGCTGCTCTACATGCCACCCAGCAAAAAGGGCAGTAAGTATGTAAGTAAATCACTTGACTAAATCAGAGTCTTAGTCCAAGTCTTCAAAAGAGCGGGCAAACTAAGCTGAGTATTATTGTCAAAGCGCCTAAAATATCGTGTAATTCGTTCTCATATTTTGATATTAGTGTTGTACATTTAAAACTGACAGGAATCTTCTGTATCTTTACTGTATTTTGCATTGGTTGTGAGTTTATTCCACAATATGAATGTGTTAGGATAATATGAATACAAATGACCATCTACATTTGATGAAGGCAGTGTAAATGTTTGAGCACCAGATTTTGTGTGACTATAATTTATCCTGTTGAATTCCTCAAGTGGTAACATTGCTTGTCCATTAATTGCTTTGAAAAGATTGCTTACTTGATTCATATGACTTTGATCTTCGACTGGTATCCAAATAAATGAATGGATGAATGAATGAATGAATGAATGAATGGATGAATGGATGATAAATAATATTAAAAGTAAATGAGTATAAATTCGTTGGTTGTTATCGGCAGATCAAGAGAAAGAAGAACAATAGCTTTACCTAGACACCACGGGGCTGAATTACGAAATAGAAAAACATAAACAAGTATGAGGCAAGGGGCATGATTTTTTTTACATTTTAGCACAATGAAGTAGATGTGAAACAAAAGATCTAGACAATTTCAATGGGTTGCATAGAAAATGATTACAAACACAGGTAGAGGGTATAACTATTGATCGAAAAATTAGACAGAAAAAAAATTGGATCCCTTGAGACTTGAACCAGGGACAGTGGCACCAAATCGCCTCGCCTAGGAAAAGAAGAGCGTTCTTACTGACCAAGCCAAGACACCCCTTCTTTCTTACTTTCCAATAAAACATTCTTCTCTCTGTGTTTGTCATCATACTCTATCGGGCCCATTGAAATTGCCTATACATATTGTGCCCAAAGATATTATCATGTAGGGTTCTAAAGGGCAAACTCTCTCTTGCTTTGTTTCTTGGGGGCAGTCCCAATGGTCCCATTAGGCCGCCATTTTCGTGTGGATGACAGTGGTGAAACCACGCGTAATCTAGTTGGAGTAATAGTAATAGGCAAAAACTCAGATGTTCTAAACGCAAGAAACAAGCCAGAGAGAGAGAGAGAGAGAGAGAGAGAGAGAGAGAGAGAGAGAGAGAGAGAGAGAGAGAGAGAGAGAGAGA